>JAQIYE010000791.1:0-10710 GCA_034699765.1 Xenyllodes armatus
CCCTTAAAATCAAGAGAACATGGGCTTTCAAAGGTGTTTCAAAACCAATACTGGCATGATGTTGGGAGTCTTCCAGATATATGAGGTCGGTCGGGCTATTATGACCCTGCCGTTTTCATGAAAATTCCTGACCTGATTCGAAATCCTTAAACTTTGAAACTTATCATAATGAATTTCTTTTTGTTTAAAAGTATATAATATTTTTGGGACTTGAGTCATCTTACTTGGAGTCGTACATTTGATGGCAATGCCAAAAAAGTGATTTTTGGAGAAACAGAGGAGCAGCGATTTGCGTTTTCTATATTTTTATTTAAGCATTACACAATGGCCCAACGTATTTGTTCGAGAAATATTTGTACATTTTAACCAAGAGACGTTCAAATATTTTACAATTTAATTAACATTTTGGAATGATCGTCCTCAATGACCTTGAGGTTTGATGGATGACAGATTGATATTAGTACAGCACTCATGGAAGCCCACTAATTCATAGCCTACTCAAAAAGAATGTCATAATTACGACTGTAAGACGATCCACTATTAACAAATTTCATATGCTGTTCGGGAGACAAGTAAACTGCTTGGACTGCTGAATCCTCCTTCATCCTCTGTCTCCATTTTTCCTAAAAAAGGATAAGGAATCCAAATTGATCTCACTGTAAAAATAGAATAAGTAATTGCACACAATTTTGAACGATTTTCTTTTCAACATACCAAATTTGGATTCTCCAATTTTGCAGCAACAAAATCAAATAGTGTTGGAAATTTAAGTTTAAGGTTAGGGATCCGTTCCATCCATGGCCAGATCATATAATCAAGCATTCCAGGCTCCGCATCCCCTATTAAGGGAAACAGTAAAAAAAACATAGTTTTCAAAAACTTGAACAATCACTGGCGACAAAAGTTTACAATTCCGCTAATGCTTCTGACAGTGTTGCTAACCTCCAAAAAAATTTGTACCCCTCCTTGCCAATTCTTTCTCATATGGGGCAAGGGCCTCTGATAATTCCTTGAATGCCTCAATGAGGGCATCTTGTTCCATGGAAGTATAAATCATTCGGAAGTAAGTGGTCCACACCTAGATTTTGTAAAAGTTCAATTTTATAAACAAACACTTTTGGACTCACAACAATACATATTGATTTATTCACACGGCATTATTCACTGATTGAGCTTCAAGTCTTACTTTTGACCACTGTTCCATCCAAACACGATCTTTAGCCTTTTGAAGGGGATCCTTGGAATGAAGGGCTCGATGTGGGTAAATCTCATCAAAATAATCTGCAATAATTAAACTCTCTGTAATGGGTCCATCAGCACTTGACGACTCTGTCGCTGGAACTTTTCCACCTGAACTCTTTTCAAATAACCATTCAGGTTTCTCGGTCAAGTTGACATTGACAATCTCAAGCCTGGAAAGCGGAAATACGTCAAATGCATTATCATCATGTACAGAATTGTTATATCTATTATTATGGCATTTATGGCCAAATTAATTTTTTATTTGTTTTTCAATTACGGGAAGCCCTTTGCAAATGCAACTAGGAGAGCCCTTTCGGCAAATGGACAAAACCTCATGGAATAAATTCTTTGAACTCCTGGTTGAAGGGGCGGACATGTTGAGCCTGAAAATATAAATTTCCCAAAATTTTACCCAAAAATTTTACTGAATTTCCCAAATTTTCCAAAACATTTACATGTCGTAAACAATTTAACCTTTTCCCAGGTGCTTGGAATTTAAACCATTCGGGGTCCTTGCTAGCATCGACATCCTTTTCAGTAAAGTTGACCTAAATGATGCTTTTGAAAAAACAGAGATTGACAGATTGACCGTATTGCCTCAATAACTCTTCTGGCTTGAAATTGATTTTGATTTGATGAAAAGCAATCAGCTTCTGCTTCTACCAAATTATTTGATTGTTTTTGTGAAGAAGAAATGACAAAAAATAGGAAAATTGTAGTTTACTTTTATATGAGAGCTGCAAAAATGTTCCCGGGATCGATCTCGATCCGAGACTGTGTCATGTCACCGAGTCTATATAATAATTTATAGCCTTTGGCAATTGGATTAGGAATGCACGGGATTCTGACAATCACACTGACGTTAATCCAACATGTATCTGACCTGCATCAGTTACTGTTAGGTTGGATAATTCTGGAAATAAATCTAATTGGTTTTGTCACGTAATATTAAATGAGGCAATAGGCAATAATAGTTAACTCATCGTCAATACAATCCTTATCGCAAAATTGCATGGGACAAGTAAGTCGGGGTCGAGGATGTATACACTGCATTGTAATACATGCCAAAATCTCAAGTTGATAATTAAATCTCCTTTAGATCTTTGGGGATACTATGATTTAGACACTATCCATACAATAATTTCAAGGAAGAATTTGGTCATGGTCATGTTAGGTCAAGGTATGGTCATAAATCATGATTATATCCACATTTATGAAGGATATGGCTTGGATAGTACATATAAAACCTAAAATTTTTTAAATGAAACAGCCCACATAGTTTAACTATTTTCAGCTCTATTTAGTTTTTTCTAAAATTTTAGTTAATAATTAATAAAGTATAGCGTTTAATTGCTATCATTTCATTCCAGTTTGGGTCAAATATATGTATCTATTTCTAGTCCTCAACATTATGGGGCACGCTGAGACATTCCATATTCAGCATATCATGGAATTACAGTACAGCGGAGTTTAAATGAAGGGTCATTTTTTAAATTCAGAGCATTTTAAAATGATAGATGATACATTCTTAACATTTACAATAGGACTCGAACGGAATTTTTTGAATGGGCTCGAACTCTTTTACCAATCGATCCACCAATAAACCTAAAAAAATTCCAGATCCAAATCAAAAGTAGCATTTTTTTTTGGAGATGATTGGAAATTGGAACTTATTTGGGTCAAACTTTGACCTGAGCTGGACTCGAAGCATGCTACCATGCTATCTATAGGATCAAATTCTTCTTTTCATTTCATTCAAATTGGGTTCGGGCCGGCTCGAACAATCCGACCCGATGATAATCTGATAAGGATCAGAGATAAAAAATAGTTGTGTTGGGAAGGTGATTAAAACGGGAACAAACAAAAAATACAAATTCAATTTGGAGAGTCCAAGTCCAAAGTCCACACACATTTTTTATAGCGGGACAGAATGAGAGTAGGAAAAATATTTGACCGTTGAGTTTCTCGACCTCTGGCATTTTTGCTGGTATTTTTCCCCCGCTCATTCCCATTCTTTTTAATTTTGAGAACAACAAATTATATCAAAATTTTTGATTTATTTTCAATTTTACAAGAGAATCACACTTAAAAATTACTAATAATTTCAAATAATTTGTGGATTGAGAGTTGAGAGGAGTATCAAATAAATTAAAATTAGTTTATAAACTTTGAATTGTGAATTGAATTGTTTCAGTTTATTATTGTATTAGTTTGGATTGGAGTTTTCCTCTGACCTCTTGACCTTTGATCTGACCTGAGGGATCCTTCTGTATTTTGACGAACGGGATAAATATCCGTAAGGATTAATAATAATTAGCTCTACAACCTCCAAACAACAAGGGACAAGGAAGTTTGACATAAACTACAAACTATGGATGACAGTGACGTCGAGGGATTTGCAGCGGTATGAATAATTAAAATTAATTAGAAATATTTCATATTTTGATAAAATCACTGAAAAATCAACTGTACAATTCACAGTTGTATTAATGTGTGTGTATTATTCACATAGGCTCTCCTGCACCGTGCCCGGCTTCGTAAACAAAATCTTAACCTCAGCCCAAGTCCACCACGGAAATCACCTTCTTCTGAACCAAGCCTTGATCAAGAAAATATTGATTATGATGACCTTCGAGATGATGAAGAAGAACAAGAACCATTGTCCTCATTAACAACACCAGCTCCAGCAGGACGAAGGCGAACCCTTCGACGCCTAGCTGAACTTTATGGACAGGATGCTGAAGAAACTCAAGAGTCACCCGTTCATAAACATAGTAGTTTGGAAAAGACTCCCGAGGTTGGAAACGCTGGAGGATTTATGGTGGAAGGGATGATGGCTAGTGGGAGGAGAGCAAGGTTAGGAGCCCTTGCTCAGAAATTTAATGAACAAGAGGATGAGATCCCTTTGAAACCACCACCAGTTAAGCTTACTCCTGTCAACAAGGGGATTTCTCCAGGAAGACGATTGTCCAAACCCATGATTGATGTTGGTTATGATACAAGTGTTCGTCAGGTTCAGGTTCCTGTGCCTGTTCCCGTTCCGCCTCCTGAGGTCAAGAAAGGTGTGGGTGTAGGCATGGGCAAAGTTGCCAAATTGATTGCACAGGATTTTGGTCCTGTTGGGCATTCAAAACGACGTTAGTTTGACTTACTAGTTTATCCGTGTTCATGTTATCCAATCTTAATTTTTAATGAAAATTCAAATGTTTCTACAGGTGAATCAACAGCGAACTTTCAAGGAATTGTGTCAGAGCGTCGAAAGCTGTTTGAATCAGGACCAGGACAGAAACAAGATCGAGCACGATCCAACTCTCCACCAAAAAAACGTACATCAAGGAGGAGTACTTCAACCCCAAGAGGCGAATCACCAAAATCGACTCAATCCCCGATCCAAAAACCACTGACACCGAAAAAACGGTCTATTTCACCTCCCAAAAATACTCCAAATTATCCAGGACTAGCTGAGTTGAAAAAAGTTAGAGTGAGCTTACCAAAACCAGGGAAGATTTATCCGTCCCTGACAGACGCTGAAGCAACAGGAACAGAGTCTGAAGATTGCTTTGGGGATGATGATTTTGAAGTTTTGGAATCTTCTGTTGAGTCAGAGAGAAGTTTGGGTGGTGTAATTCATGGGATTGCCGTTGGTCATAATACTGAAGAGGTACTACAAAACACATTTATGTTTGTCATGAGCTCGTGTACCATTAAGTAATTAAAAATAATAATTATTGTTTTTAATTGAAACAAACTAATATTGCAGTTGGATGCCTCAACCGCCTGCCGAGTAATTGATGAGTTTATTGATGATGCACTTGAGGGACAGGATTACACGCTCATGGACACTGAGGTGAATCATTGTCTTAAATTACTTTAAAAGGTCGACCATCTTATATTGAATCACATATCTCATCCTCATCCAATTTTTAATGTGGAAATAGAGCCCAGGGCAGACTCCTCAAAAATTTAACATGGAGCATGGACAACACACTTCAACGCCTGTCATTGTTGGAGTTTCTCCACATAGGAAGAGTGGAGGAGAGAGCATTATGAGAGGTCATGAAAACCAACTCAATGAGAGGTCAGAGTATATGTCACATGAGAGCAGCTTCACCTATTCACCTGTTGAGAAAAAACCAATTGGCTCCCCTGATAAAACACAGATCATGGAATGCTCTGATTTGATGAATGCGGCTTACAAAAACGCATCTGAAATCGGAGCCAAGCTAATTAGCTCGCCTGAAAGAATTGTCAATTTCAGCAACTCACCTGAGAAGGAAGGCAAACATACACCATTGCTTCACACTGTCAGCTTCTACAGGAAACTCCAAGCTGCAACGGTAACTTTGGCGCTTCATTTACATTCTAACCTTTAATAGCTAAATCAAATCCCTTTCATTTTAATTTGTCTCCTTTTGACAATTATTTTGTAATATGTAATCCGTTTGATCGAAATTCACTGACAGCCCACGACTACAACTCCAAAAAAACTGCCTATTCCTAAAGTTCTTGACGCTGTTGAGGAGTCTGGTGATGATGGGGAAGGAGATACAGGGAACCAAGAGGATGTCATTGCAACCATTTATAAAATGGAGGAAGAGGTTAGTGTACTTTAATCTTGTGCCAGCCAATAATGAACTGGCGACTGGCCTGCATTGACGCCAGTTTCTTTTTATGTATTTTTGTTTGTTTGACTTTTCTGCAGATCTCTATCCATCAAAAGTCTATTGCCCAAGCCAGTAAGGCCCTCAACTTATGTAAATCCACTATTGAGTTCATTGACTCAGCTGAAAACGTTGAATGCGAAAAGATCCTGCTTATTTCCTGTAAATATTTAGTTTAATTAATTGATATCACAAATGAAAGCATGTTTCCAAAGCCAATCATTTGATGATCATGTGTGTATAAAATATCTCAATCCCACAGCCCAACGGCGCCTAGCTCTGCTAAATGCAATTCACCGCCTAAGGACAGACCAAGCCCTCAAAACAGTTCAAGTCCAGCCAACTGCAAAAGGAACTCTAAACATCTCCAAAATCCAACTGAAAATGAAGAGACAAAATCAAATTGACCCAAATCGTGTATTTAACATAATTGCACTCATAAAGCACAATTCTACTGTACTGGCTACACAACTTGTTCAAATTAAGGTTGGACAGACGGAAGTTAAATTTGATAATGATTTTATTTTGACTGATCTGGAACCTGGATTTACTATAAACGTGGAAGTTTGGGGCCTTGAGAGTCGGGGTGAGATTTTGCCCCATGAAGCCAAGTATCATATTTATTCCAACAAGAAGGTTCGTTCATAGCATTTGAAGATCAATAAGAATTACAATTTGAACTTGAAGATGTTGAAGATCATCAGTAGTAATAACATTTATTGTTTAAATTCCACAGGGTACCCCAATTTCAAAACTAACTCCAAAAAAATCAGCCATTCCTAAAAAGGGAAGCCCAGCTGGGCCCTCAGCCATCCGCTCTACAAACTTTCAAAGTTATGGAACATTGAACCTAAACATTACCAATTTACGTAAAGGGATTTGGACTTTGACTAATTGTCAACTAACCCCAATTGAGGGTGAGATTGGAATGAGCCTCAGGTGTTCACCGAATTCAAGCTGGGAACAGGAAGGGTTCTTAACCCTCTTTGAGGACTTGGGTGGGTTTGGAGCTTGGGTTCGAAGATGGTGTTGGCTCAAAGGAGGTGTTATCTCCTGTTGGATGTATCCAGGGGACACTAACGAGGTATTAAATATTAATCTAACTTAATTTTAATGATTGATCAATTTTTTCTACTCCAGGAATGACTTTTCATTCGTATTCATTTTATTTCTCCTCTTATTTTCAGATTCCCCTTTGCACAATTCATCTCAAATCAGTTCCAACACCTAGAATTGGACCAGCCCCACGTGAAGTCTGTGCACGTGCCAATACATTGTTACTAATTACAACACGGCCAAAATCACCAAATGATAAAGACTCTCTCACAACTTCAGTGCATGGCTCAGTTACTTCAACTAAACATTTGATTTCAGCTGATACTAAAGAAGAGAGGGATGAATGGATTGAAGGGATCAATAAGGTCATTGGGGAACTTAGGGAGTGGAGTTACTAAGTTTTCAATAATTTGGTTGAATTTAATGGCGTGTAATTACTACATTTTGTTTAATTTGCCCCTTTGTCCGTATAAGAATGGCCAAATGATTAAAAAAAAGTAAATATATCATAATATTCTAAATCATAATATTTCCATAATCTCTGTTAAAGATTTTACCTATTAAATTCTTGACTTGAAATGTATCATAGTAATAATTCTCAAAATTAATAAAAAGGACTTTATATACTTGTTTTACAATATAAAATATATTGAAGTATTTTAAAATGATTTTTAACAAATAGGTTGACTGACATTGAATGTAAAAGGTACTATTTAGGTTTAGGATGGAAAATTTTGGCTTGGACAATTTTTCCAAATGTTCACAAAAATCCAAATACATGTTCAGTTTTTCACACATTCATCAAAATTACATTTCCGATTGTTTTGTATGTAGTTGGAAACTTCCGAGTCTGAAGTAAAAATTAATGCCATTTTCCCTTTTTCACACTTGCTACTTTTTTGCCCATTGCCCCACATGATCCGCAAAAAGTGATTGATGTGTATAACAATATAACAATGTGATGGGAATTAATTACATTTTCTTCCCAAATTAATGAGTCCTTATTCATAAAGATCCTGAAATTTTTTTTTTACAAAAACTAAATGGATCTCCCATATTTTTATTGCCCAGAAGACATGATGATTCCACGTGGAACACGATCATGGCTTGGACCATAAAATTTTCCGTGTCCTCCAGGACAATGTTTATGGTTCAAAAGCAATTTGGGTACCATAATCACCCTAAAACTTGTCCACATTTTACACTTTTCATTTATTAGACAGTTAAATGTCACACAGCTTCCGTTGGATAATTAGTTTGAGTTCATGCAATTATTTTTGATTGTTTTATTTGATGATCTTACAAAGCCTCCATTTAGTACATTTATTTATAGGACCCATGATCCCATACGATATGGCATGATTTTAGGGCTTACAATTACAAGTTAGCGTTACATTATATTGAGCCACTAATGATGTTCATGTTTAGCTAAACAAATGTTTCCTGCTAATACATTTTCGAGAAAGCAATTAAGCATACCGTCAAATGTCATATGAATGAAGTGATTGAGCAAACAAAAAGCTCGCTTAGTGTCCACATGAAAGAACCAACAACAGGATGTTTTCTTGGACCTTGACAAATGATGCATCGAGATCACAGATACAGTTAAAGTATGTCATGGCACATCTTTAATTTGGGTTCTTCTCAGTATTGATAACTCGATATTTCTAAAAAGTGTGGCTGAAAGTACCCCTAATTTTAAATGCCCTAAGAAACTACACCATTATGTAGCATCATGCACCAACACAGTATTTAAGGATGTAGCCTAAAGGACCTATGCCATCATTACAATAATTAGAAAGACTTGTGCCAAAGAACCTGCATCTCCATATTGTCTCGAAATTTTCTTTATATTGCTTCATTATGAAGCTGACACTACTACTGACCTTCCTGTCTATGCTCATCCTCTTCTCAACATTCGTTCTTGGACGTAAGAAAGTGTCCAAAGATTTGAGTGAACCTGGACCAGGACTTGTTGGTCTTCCATCGGCCGAAGTCACAAAACCCGACATTATGTGTTCGGTAGAACCAAGCTATGTATTTCAAAGAGGTAAATATATACATATGGCGATATTGACCTATGTCATTTTCAAGCTTTTGACACTTAATTACCTTCGTCATCACATTCACATTGTAGTTGACCCTCCTTGTCATTTGCAGACTCTCGATCACCAGGAGTAGCACCTCATCGAATATTCAGAACTTTTGATGCCCGTGAGATGGAATCTTAAAAAATTGCAAAAACACAACAACAAATGGAAACCGTATGCTTGGCTCCTTTCCTGAGGGTTACGTTTATGTATGTTGGCCATAAAATTGGAAATCTATATTTTTGACCTTATATGACGTCTAGATCCAGAAAAATGGAAACCTTTTAGCCATGTGTGAAATTAGTTACTTTAATTATTTATCTTTCGCAATTGGATGCATATTTTACTTACAACCGTTTCAAACGAGTCGTATTTATATATGTACAACAATTTAGTTAATTAACAAAATTTGTTAATTTAACTATATTTAATATAGTTGAAGTCATGCATCATAAACGTTTTTAAATAATATGAAGTCATGAACTCATCAAATAAAGTCTCCAAAATCTCTTAATCAGGAAATTAATCTTAACTACGATATAACATCATTTTGAAACGACACAACAACCCTGGGTTTTGTCCCACCATATTCTATAAACAATTGATCCTCTGGAATGATTTTCAGGAGAGCCTTTTGCCAAACATCCCTTTGTGGTCCATAGATTTGAATTACACCCTTTGTGTGTTTTGAGGCCAGGGGCCATAAGAGTCGAACAATTGGGGCAAGGGCCCTTGGAACATTGATTCCAATCATATGCTCAATGAATCCTCGATAATATTTTTCAAAATATATGGCCCATTCTTGATATGCCACAAGACCTATAAATATTTGGGATTCCCAAAGTCATAAACTCGAAAAATCTCCAATGGATGATCCAAAGGAATCGCTTACTAATTTACTTACATTTTGCACATGCATGTTGCCTTAGATTAAATCCATAAAAGTCAGCAATGACGACAACTCTCGAAATGTCCTTCCCACTTTTAAAGTCATCAACTATTCGTTGAAATGTTTTTTCAACAAGTTGGAGCATGTAGACTGAAATATTGACGGGGTTCTTCATGATGAAGGTCTTTCGAATGTCCCAGTCTCCAACTTTACCCATAAATACTGTGAAATAACATAAACATAAACCATCAAATTAGGTTATTTTGGTCACATCAAAGCGGTCAGGTAAAAAGGTCATTTGGGCATTTACCTGGATTTCCATTTCTATTAGTACTACTGGAGTCATATGGAAACTCCCTTGGGTCATAAAATTCTGGAAGATCTGAGAGTGATTCTACATTATTATCCTTCCTCCATTCAATTGCCTAGAAGATATTATTAATTAGGGGAACAAATACGAAACGAGATCAGCATCATTTAATGAGTTAATTAGCTTAAAAACTCCGAGGTCGCCACCATTTTATTTAAGTTGGATATCAGAGCAAATTCGAACGTAAGTGATTTTTTGGATAAAAACCAGTTGTGAAATTAAAACTATGAACTGCGTAAAACCGGTTTCTTGAGACACATTTTAAGAACAAGTTTCTAAAAGAACAAGTTCTTGAAATTTTTACTATGTTCCAAAACTTTTTAAGCAAAAGTCCAGACTCAAATATTTCTTAAAATTCTGGATACTGACTTTCTTCGAATCTTCAATAACTTTAAAGTTTAG
>JAQIYE010000792.1:0-10709 GCA_034699765.1 Xenyllodes armatus
ATTCTAGGTCTGGGGCATGCATCCCTTAACACCCTTAAGCATTTCTCTCTCGCTATTTCAAGCTCAAGGTAAGGCCCCTTGCTCCCATTTCCCTATACACTTACTACCAAAAAGATCTAGTGGCAAAAAATTGTTCCGTATTATGATTAGTCTCTCTAATGTATTTATATCATTATTATTATTATGGTTCAACCCAACAATATACTGAAAAGTATTACTCGAAAAAGTAAAGTAGGTTTCTCTCTCTCTCTCTACCTATCAAGGCTTTATGTGATTTTGAACCACAACATCACTTACTCCACTTCCCAACAAATGTTACCACAATAATAAAATAAAATAATGCTTTTCATCAGTTAAGTTCCAACAAAGTCAATCTCATTCAGCCCTTGTTGTTGTCTGTCCCATTCAAATCCAAGCTCTCTTTTTCTCTTTTACCCTGTTAGTCAGGAGGGCACGAAGCCTCAACTAGAAAGTTATCCTAATTCTACTCGACCTACATATTAAATAATAGACACGGACTACTTACTCCATTCTTTAATCCTCTTTTGAATAATATCATCTCCATTAACTCCATTTTTATTAGTAATTTTTGTATTCGTTTTTTATTATTGAGGGTCTAATTGCATGATCTGGACTTTGATGGGCTCTTTTTTCCTATTCTCACCTCATTATGTTCAACTATTCAAGTGAGGCTTCAATAAATGTAAAAGTCTTCAATGAGTCATGTCATCAGGCGAGAGAAAGGATGGATGAAATTGATTGTTTTGGTCTTCGTTATGATTTGTTTGTGTAATTTAAGTTTTACAGAATGAGTCTTACATTGGAGAAAATAGAAATTTGGGCTAATAAGGAAATGGTTTAACTAAAACAATTTCTCATAACTTTGTAATGAATTTATTGTCTTTTGAAGTAATTTATAACTTTTTGATCGTTTAAGATTTGGAAAGTAGGTCACACATATTTTCTCTTTATAGTAAATTATGATGAGACATCCTTTAACATATTTTTTGATTACTAATTAAAATTAAGCCCTTTTTACAAATGTGCGAATTTTGAAAAATTCGTTTAAAAGGATATGCATATAAAATTCCAGGTTCTCGTTGAAATCTGAATACAAAATTCATGTATCTACATACCGTTCGAATTTATAGTATAAAATATTTATACTGATAGCACAAAATATCATTTGGGGCATTTGTTTAAAAATCGTAAATAAATCAAACAAATGAACCAGAAGTTGTGTATTTACCATCCGAAATCATTAAGGTGAAAGTTGTTTTTGCCATTTACAAGTAGGAGATAATTGTTCCATCCCATGTTAGATGCTCCCAACCCATGTCACGTTCCAGCCTTGACTCGAGACCCACGTTGTCATACAAAAACAAAGTTCGACTATAAACCTAGCCCTTTCATGAACTATGTCATAATCTTATAACTTGATACAAAGTTGAGTCATGTTTTGGAAGCCATTAACGATTTGTACTTATGATTCACGGGCCTGTTGTAATCCTTTTGGAGAAATCATTCTAGAATTTCAAAAATAAAATGGATGAATGTGTGTGGATAATGTTATATAGGACATTGGAACGGGATTTTAGAGGATAATTGTTACAGGAGAAAGTTGAGATGGGATGGAAACTCATGAGTCTCTCAGCCGACTCTCAACCTTCAAAATTCCAGATATGTTTACTGGTTGGCATACATTTGAGAAGGATCATGAAGTCATTACTTCATCCCTCAGTCTTTCTCAATTTACAAAATAATAATATGGAACCTCTAAATGTTAATAACTTTTGGTATACAGACAAGAGATCCTTTGAAGTTAAAATGCGATTCCGGAAGCTAAAATATCTAAGACATCTCTCTGAATGACATTTTCAATGCAACAGTGCTAAAAATTAAGAATTCTGAATACATTACTGAAAACAATTTATTAAGCAGTTCTGTGTGGGTCAATGGGCACACATAGTATTCAAAAAATAGATACTTCCCCAAAATCTGTCACCTTTTATGGTAAACAGTGAGATCGTTTTACTCCAACATGGGTGCCAGACAAAATGTCCACCGGGACATCCCCTGGACATAATGTCCCTAGGTGCCAAAATGTCCCCGCGGCCAAATGTCACCGAAAAATATCCCGGGACACATTGTCCCCGTTGAAATGTCTCCGAAGGCAAAATGTCCCCTTAAAAAAGTCCCCGAAGAAATGTCCCCTCATAAAAGTCCCAAGACATAACATCCAGAAATAAAAAAATTGCTAAAAAATTTATGACTATTTATTATTATATACTTCAAGAAGTCAAAATTTTCAAACTCCAAATATTTAACAACGCAAAAAACCTCATACCATTAAGAACATAATTAAATTATAATTATAATTAATGCAACATTACGTTACAGACAATCCCCATTGCAAACTCTTCAAGACTTCTGTTATCCTAGTCGGATCGGAATTGTAAAAGGTAAGATATTCCCTTCCTGATAATTTTCAAAGAAAGGACAATACTGCTAAATAGGACTTAAGATATTTTTGTCTCAAACCTGTTTGTTAATATTTTTCCAAAAATATATTACAATTTTTTATTTCTGGATGTTATGTCTGGGGACTTTTATGAGGGGACATTTCAGTGTGGACAATGTGTCCCGAGACATTTCGGCACGGGGACCATTTGACCGCGGGGACATTTTGGCAGGGACATTAGGTCCAGGGGATGTCCCGGCGGGGACATCTTGTCATGAACTCCTCCAACATCGCAGGGAAAAAACATCTATTTTGTACCTATGTCATCATCATCATGCTAGTTTTTATGAATCACTTTACTTCATTGAGAACAGGTTTGGCATACAGATACTTAAGAAGCAGATGACCACAATAACAATCAATTTGTATTATTCAAAACATTTGCTTCATTTTCTTACATTAGTCAAACTCGTGATTATCCTCTGAAGCTACACAACAATTCAAGACATTATTTTCTTATTATCTCTTACTTCTTACCATTGCTGTGCTGTATAGAAGCCCTGACTTTCACAAAGAGAAAGCGAGGGATATGAAAAAGATCTTCATCATCCCTTAGCTAAGCATTAGTTTCTCAAAGGAAATGAGGGCAATGGCAATGCCAATGTTAAAACAACAACATTTGCAAAAAAAAATACTGAATCCCAACACGTGCTTTAGCACACATACTCCTCATCTCCTAATGGTGAAGAACACGCATCTCTCACCTAATCCTAATAGGCTACACAACAGTCAGCACTGTTAAGGTAATTTAGCGTCATCGTTATGTGAAAAACTGTAGTAAAGTATTATTGTATAAAAGTAGGTAACATGGAGACCTCAATTTCCTTTTTTGTTTTGTTTTTTTTTTTTAAAAAGGAGTTCAAGTCATGGGCTACGAACAGAAAGCGAGAGAGAGAGAGAGACAAAGCAAACCCAACCCTTCCGCTTTTACCAAATCTTAAAAGTTAAAGCTACTTTGTATAATTGTACATGCATTGTTGTAAACTTGAACTTCCTTAGACATCATCAATATTTATTATTACATTTTAAGATGGGCTGTAATTATGACAGACCTTTTTGAGTATATATGGGGCTTTGTTTCATCCTGATTTTCAGATAGTTTGTAAACCTTTCTTTATTAAAATGGTTGTGGAAACAGTACCGTCTTCATTTAAGTACCCGTGAATGAATTTAACGCAAAACATATTTTAATAAAAACTAGTATAAACAAAAAATGTGTCAGGGCACTCAGTTAAGGGCCTTAAGTACCCGTTAACCAAAAAAGCCAGGCAGTCCGTATATACGTCCGTGTCGGGTCTCAACATCAAATCCAATTTATACTTTTCAATAAATTGAACATGAATAGAAAATATTTTCCTTTAGAGCTTAATTTGAACCAACATCAAATTTTTTTCAACAACATCATCTTTTCATTTTCTCCGCTAATTTATTCTTATGTAAAATATACCTGGATTTTTTTTTTAAATAATCAATTCTATGTCTGTAAGCTTGAAGCGTAAATTGATCATTGTATTCCAATATTGTGCATTTCACAAATCTTTTTTATTAAAATCAAAATGTGCATGTCTAACTTAAGCGTTCCAATGAATGGCGTATCCAGCGTTACACAAAATTTTAGAATTTTTTTGGACGTATCTGGAAGAAAATGATGATTCAACACGTTACTGAAACAAGACCCTAAAAGTGTAGTGTTTATGAATGAATTTTTTTTTCTCTTATCCTATTTTTCCTCTCAATACTAATCTCTCTCATAAGTGTTAGTCTCAAGATATTGATTATATGCAAAAACAACAACAAAAGAAACAAAGATTAGTAATTGTCTAGAGCAAGAAGGAATTACATTACATTTTAAATGTAAGGATCTTATTTAGAGGAACTACTCACTATCAGCTATTGTGTTTTTGTGGCGGAAGACCTGCTTTCCCATTTCCCCCATCATTATCATCACCATCTTGCAAACTCACCACAATTTTCACTTGCAAAATACTATTATACCCTAATCACTGTCTTGAAAGAATGATTCTTTTACTCGTTGCATTGCATTGTGGGATTATGGTATACTTTTTACTTCATCTCATATTCTTTCTTTCTTAACTCATGTTTCTATGCTTGGAATTGGCTTGAATCCTCCTCCTCCACCACTTACCTTGACATTCACTTCATCATCAACCACCATTGTTTCCCTGACCTAGATTTTGAGAGAGAGGAGTCTCTAATTCTTATTAATCCAACCACTCCTCTTGATGTTCTTGTCTCCTTTCCGCTCTACCTCTTCCCTATCCTTATTTTTATCTCCATTATCATCATTATATTTATTTATTTATTTAAGACTTGATAATGAACTTTAAAAATAAAATCCTTTTCAAATGGTTATCTTAGCAAAATCCTTTCAGATTCACAGAGACAGAGGCGTATGTACATCCAAACAACCCAATAATTTGCAAAAAGACAATTAAAGATAAAGTTGGAGTAAGAATTGGAAATGATGTTATGCTAAAAATAATTAAGTTGAGGATTCGGAGAATTAATTTAAAAAATTTAATAGATATGACTGTATGTTTGTAATCTTCTGAATAGTTCCTGTTCCAATTTCTTGTTAGTCAGACCAATTGATAAATAACTTTCTTGGAATTTACAAAGTCCAATCCAATCTGACTATAAAATATTTTCATAGAAAGTGCAACCAATTCCATCCCAATATCCAAGTATTATTTATTGTTTTTAAGTAAAACCCCCACAATTAAAGTCGTGGTGAGATTGTGCCAGAAAAAAAACGGTTATTCAAGTTTGTAATTATGTCAATTTCTCAAACCTTATTGTTTGACAGTTCTCATGTATCATTTCAAAGTATTATCTGTTGCTCTGACTGAATGTTGACGCACGAGTTATGAGGATCTTACTTTTCCTGACCTTAATTCAAAAGCTCCTTCTATGTATTGTCTCTCATATTATCGCCGGTTGTTGTGAGGAAAAAGCTTGGCCTTAAGGAAGGAAGGAGCCCCTTACTTTGTGATATCAGGAACCATCACGTAAGAAAAAGGAGGACGCAATAATAAGAGAGATTTTACCAGAGGACCAAATAATGCAAAATAATATAACAATGGATTTCCTTGGCTGATGAGTTTTTTTTCGCTAGAGTAATTTCCCATGAAGTCATTTAATGGTTGTTGAAGGGCAGGGTTAGGGTTAAGGCAATATAGTTACAATTAGTTGAAGACTATGCAAAGATTTCACCAAAAGCAAGGAGCCAGAGTTTCACTATTGCATGTACTCTCAAAATTGAATTTACGATTATACCATCTGTATACACGAATAAAACCACTCTAGGTTTTTTAATCGTTCCTGTATTTTTAAATTATAGCATGGCTCGGATTCAACACCTTGAAATTTTTTAGTGTCAACACTGACACCGGGCAAAATCTGGTTCCATGAAAAACTTAAGCGATTAGCATTTTCTGATTATTTCCATGGTCTCACTGCAAAAACCAGTTTACCATTTTGACCTCATTACATGAGAAGCATCCCCTTTATAGCTTTCCCCAATGTAATATCTTCCATGTCATAAGTTTTGGAACAAATGCAGCCTCTATACTCAATCAATCAAAGACAAATTACAATAATACGAGAATAAGAATTTAAGCAAACGTCGAGTACTAATTTTGCTGATCACCACATGTATACAAATTAATTCAGTTCATGTTATTTTCTATTTGGGTCCTACTATGATCTCATGCAAGCAAGTTCGTTGTGATTGATTTGTTTTGGAAAAATTTCAAATACAATTCAGGTAAGAAAAAACAGTCGGGCTTATTGTGATCTAAAAGAAATACGAAATCCACTTCCCTTTGTCCACAATCCATTTATGGAAAATAAATAAAATATACAGTACTTTTTAACAATCATACAATGTCCCTTTGTAATTTCCTGATAATATAATAATGCTAATACAAAATGTTAATAATAAAGAAAAGCAGAGTATGTCAGAGACCTACTTTCATCCTTGACAGAGACACTGAGAGAGAACCAAGGGGAGGTAGAAACGAGAGAGCCGTGTCAAATTGAGGAGAGTGGGTCAAACTCATCAAGAGGAAAGGCATGAGATGAGAGAAAATGCTCAAGTGAGAGAACAAAGAAGAGCCATAACATTGAGATTTAGGATTAAAAAAGTAGAAAACAGTCGAAACAACAATTGTAAGAATGTTCTGCTACCAAACAATTCAAGATAAATTTTAAGGAGGCAGTCCGGTTCTCTAGATTTGTAGTTTGATCCTTGTTTAGGTGTATTGTGTTAGAGGTCAAATTGGCAAAAGAAAAAAACCATTACGAGTGTAGCATATAAACATATATATTAGTTGTATCTTCATAATCGAAACCTGGAAAATTGATTTGACTCGTAATTTAGAACACCAAATTTCAAATTACCATACACTCTGGTGAACATCGACTCCCAAACTTTGACTCATTGGATGTCCACATAACAGAATTTTACCCCTTAATCAACAGGACTCATCATCATCATTCATGATGATGAACCATCCTCTGCACAAATCACAACAGACAAAAATGTTCGGGTACTGTAATTTCAGATGATGGGTTAGCCCATGATTTGCAAAAAGAGCAGCATATTCTTACTAACTAAAGGGATGGTGCTCTACTCTAATGTTTGGATGAGTATCTGTTTTAGCACTGCTTTTGGCTCCCACAAACACAGGATCCACCAAGATCCTCCTTCTATTGTTGTATTATCACATTGTTTTGTATGCTCGAATGAGCCAAACTTACACCTTTAAATGGTAAACCCCTTAAGACCTACATAAAAGTTAAGTGGGAATATTGTTAGTCCCAACAGTCAGTCCCAGCTCTCAAATCGCAACCCAAAAACCCTTCCTAGTTTGTTAGCATGAAAACATTGGACTTGGCTTTTGGGGGCCTCAAGAGCATTGTCAGGGTTTAAGCATGTGGATCCTACACCACTAGCAGACCAGACCGTTCCTCAAGGTCTCCTTGCCTCAAGCCCCAAGCTGAGCATGGGAGGATTATTAATCTACTCGTTCACAGTGTAGTGTAATCCACATTGCGTCCTCTTCAGCAGAACCCCTATCACCTAACATTACAACAGTTAATACTGCTGTGACCCACCATGCGTTTGCCAATTATTATTATAAGTTCGTAGAGTCTGTGAAGAGGGCCTTTTGGAAGAAAAAAATTTGTATCATTAAGTCAAGGGGTGTTCAAAGGAGTCGTGGACGCTGAAGAAGCAGGACCTACTCGATTTCGATCAAATTCCTTTCCTTCGACCTTACATCACATTGACATTATGTCTCCCAGTCCTCAGACGAGGTAACCCCCTAGTTCTTCCGCATTATTGTCATAGTCAAGGAGGAACAGTCCTTCCTCTTCCCCCCAGCTGCCCCTGGGGTTGTACCATCATCCTCTCATTTTCTTCTGAACCTCCGCTGGAAAGACTTATTGAATTGAGTCAAGAAGACACAGAAGAGGGGCTATCATCTAAAGCCTTCCAATTCAATCATCATTCGTCCCTGATCCCAAGGACTTCAAAAACCATTATCCATCCTCAATCGCCTCTCATTACATCTTTACATTCCTCTTGGACAAGATTCAAAAAACTGAAAAAAAAATCATATCCATGATTTGATTTTTACAAAAATCATCATCATTGAAAACAACTTTTAAACTGGAATGACCCTGGACCGTCATCAAATCCTTCCATAGTCAAAGTCAAAAAGCTTTCAAGCTTTCACTTTGTGTGTGGTTTGGACACATCCAGTCCAGCAGCAGGAGTTTATTTTAATTCCTAATTTTCCCCTTGCTGCTCCTTGCTCCTGCTACTTTCTCTCTCTCTTACCTGGAACAGGAGGGGAAATAGGATTGGATTCGACCTTGAAGTCTATTTTGCTGGACAAGGACCTTTTGTGGACTTGTTTGTTGAAGAAGGGTTGATTACCCCCTTTTTTGAAATCCCGTGTTTGTTGGATGGGATTGCATGTGGGTAGTTTTTAGTAGAGGTTGTTAGTTGGGGATTTTCCATAAAATTCCAGGCTTCTTGGACTTCTACTGGAGAATTCTATCTCCCTCAAGCCTTTCTCCCATTATAATTTTCTCAAGTACAAATCAAGGGGAAAAGCCTGTTGAACTCTTTTCTCCCATCTCACCATCGCATCGCGCCGGTCGACTCCATAGTTGATATTAGTTTCCAGGAGTAACTTTAATATTTCGTGGTTGCAGAGTATGTTGGTTGGTGTATTATAGTTTATTTTCAGGACAAGGGACCACCACCATACCATTACCATTGGGACCAAGTATTTTTCCGGAAAAGAAGGCTTCTTGAATTTGCAAAAACTCAATTCCTTCTCTCCTTCCTTCCTGGATCTCAAATCCAAACTTTCCTGGCGTCGTCCTCGTTCCCATTTCCCCGTTATATAGTAGTTTTTCGTTACTTGTACGGGAATCAACCTAGGTTCCGGTCACAGTCCTTGCTCCGACTCTAAGAGGTCTACTGAAAAGAAGTAGAAATTCTCCAAGTCTTTGGACTCATTGAATTTTTTAGACTCGTTCACTTACTTAACTCAGCTGTTTGAAAAGTTTTTATCCAACTCGTTTTTTTCGGTCTGTGGAAGCGTGGTTTGGATTGATTCTCTTGTGATTCCAGGAATAGATAAAGAAGAGGCATATAGCGTGACGTGAACAGTGCCGGTGACCTCAAAAAAACAGAAGGGGAAAGAAAATAGAGAGAACTGGAAGTGACCTCGGACTCATTTCTTCTTTTACCCCAGAGGGATTGTAATTCCAGGAGAAAGGAATTTTTGGACTTTTTCTTGGACACACGTTCAGAGTTGGATTTTTTTTCAAGTAAAAAATAAATATTTCGAGGACGATTCCAAAGTTCGTTGAATAATAAAAAGAAAGAAGGGCTCGATTTGGACTTTCTCCATATTTTGGACTCTTTTTAAAGGGACACTTTTTTGACAAAGATTCTCCAAGGATTGGAATTTTTTGACAACAACATGCACACTGGTGGACTTTTACTTCTCCAGCCAAGAAATGGTAAGTTTGATGCTACATTAAGGGGAGAATAAATGCGAGTCTTAAAAAATGACGTGTCTATATGTCCAAGCTACTTTTTTTTAAAGTTTAAAAAGTTGTTAAAGCGGTTTTTGAAAAGCATGAGAATTTTGACAGTAGACCCTTGGAATAGGAAAAAAAGAAGTGTACTTTCAAAATTTTTAAATCATGAGAAATAATCCCTACACCAGTTCTTTTTTTAAAAAAATATTTACATCATTTTCCTACATTTCCAGAGTTTAAAAAAATCCCAAATGTTGGAAAATGTGCTTTTTTATCAGTCCAAGATGTTTCTAAAAGAATTTTTAAACAGTTGTTGAACAAAGATTAAAATGTCATTTTCCAACAAGCATGACCAAACATGTCCCACTTAAGGCTGGGCTCATATTTTTCTAAACCCATTTGAAAATCTTACAAAAAGACAATTCTATCATATGTCCATTAGAAAATGGTGAAATTGTCATCAAATTAAGAATAGGTTAACAACTCCCAATAATCCCAAAGCAATCTTCTATTCAAAGCCCCAAGAGTCCTGTCCTGGATCCTCCTGGATGGAGGGGCACTATGGGAAAAGTTCAATTGAGTCAGGACGGATGGATGCAGGGTCAGGCGTGCATTCATTCAAAGCATGAAATTAGGGGTTATTTAGAGTTCAGTTGGGAGAAAGTCCTCTTTCCTCCAGGACTTTCTCTTGCTCCTGAAGAACTCAACCAGGATAGAAAGCACCCACTCACATTGATTTCTCCTTCCTTTCTCCTTCTGGAACTTTTTGTTGTTGTTTGGAGTTCAATGTTCCAAGGCCGATTATTGTATTGTATATTGTAAATGTGAGGGGTTTTAAATGAGGGGTGGTGGTTTGCCTGGAGGGAATATGTGTTACTCTGGATGTGGACAGCTATCCATGGCCCAATGTTTCATATAAACGACTCATTTTTCCTAAAAAGTTGACATGTTGCATCAAACATGTTGACAAAATGTTTCATTTTTGAGTCGATTTTTTGTATAAACGACTCATTTTTTCTCTATATACGACTCATTTTTCCTAAAAAGTTGACATGTTGCATCAAACATGTTGACAAAATGTTTCATTTTTGAGTCGATTTTT
>JAQIYE010000793.1:0-10708 GCA_034699765.1 Xenyllodes armatus
AAGGCAATAGAGACCGTAGTTGACCAAGAAGGAGGAGGTCCAAGCCTCCCAGGTGCTTTTCGTTGAAATTCATGCAGTTTAAAAGCATCTTATCATCATCATTAAAATTGGATGACTGCAATTATAATGCAATATTTTATTAACTTTACACAATTGATTCGAAATTTCCAAAATTTATGTTTCTTTGTATATTCAATATTCAACCCACATACATTATCAACTATTCCTATAAATTGAAAAATATAATTTAAAACATATATGGTGTGAATCTGGTGTTTCAATAAACTCAAAATTAAATTTTTGCCAAATAATCTACATATATTTATTTGACTCAACTCATCAGTTTATCACTGGAAATGAATATACAGAATAAAGAATGGTAGCTTTGTGTCAAATGGGTAAATCTATAAAATTTGACTTTCAAAATCTAACCAAAAATTTACATCCCATTTGATTGGGGCAAGTTGAGAAATCCATGCATTTTGTCTCGATTGTCATTTTCCATGGACTAGAATGACGATGAAACTACAGTAATCGGATCAAACATGAATATTAAGTACTAACTTTGGTAATCGAATGGAATAAGTAAATCTACAAACTGAAATGAATATATAAAACATGAAATAAATATGGAATGTTCTTCAAGGACGCAATTAGACAAGGCGATAAATTATGTATTTTAATTTAACTCTCATCATAACTTTTATAGACTCCATATTTGGGCGAAGCTAAATTAAATTAAATTCATCTCCCAAGACCTGCAATAATATCAGTAAAAAAATTTTTTTTTTATTACAGATCTTTGACAAAAGTGCAAAAGTTACTCCATATAATTTGTGAATCCTAAAGAAATTGAGATAAAATAGCATAGCACAAAAAAAAATTTCATGGATCGGATGATCTTTATACATATTTTAGCTCAACCATGGTCAAAACAATAATTTAGTTAAATTACCAAGTTGTCCTTGAATCCCTTCAAAGTCAAGGAGAGGAGAGGACTCTCATTCTACTAAAAACAAAGGCAGATCAGATCATCTTAGGGTCAACTAGGCAATATTATATGAGTATGGCGTTGACCTTGCCCTTGACCTTTTACATTTATTATCGGACACTCTGTTTGGACCTCCGCACCTCAACCCTTTCTTTTTGGGTTCATCATTTTGACATTTAAATGAATTGATCATAAAAATGTCAATTTGAGTAGAAAAAGGTCCAGACTCCAGATTTGTAAATACGACAATTTAGATATATGCTTCTCTGGCTTTACATTTTAATGCAGGCTGAATATGAACCCAAAAAGTAGACAGGGAAAAGCAATAACAAAATTAACAATTAATTTTTCAAAAAAATATATCATAAGCTGACCAATGGAAATGAAGTTGAACAAAATTCACAAAAAAATATGGCAATAGCCATAAATTTGTATGTAGAGACAAGAAGACCGGTCGGTTGACTTATTCACAAAATTTATTTTCCAGCATTATATTACATTGCCTGCTTGTATATAATAGATATAATTTCTTTGTGATTTGCAAAATACTTGTAGGAAAAATCATCCATGCCAAAATGTTTGGCAATTGTGGAATGAAGCCAAATCAGAGGAGGATGCGAATTGATCTATAGAGGTAGATCTATGTTGATTTCAATTCAAACAACAATACAATTAGGATGTGGGGACAAAATATAATTTATTTCACGTCATGCAAAAAAATAACAGCCATCTGTCCAAAAATGAAGTTTCCCAAATTCTCTATATGGAAATAAAATAAAATGTCTCATTTTCAAAGCAATTCTACTGCGTGAGGCTGGGGCTTGATTTGATGTCGGCTAAAAGTGATATAGGAAATGTCAGAAACTGAAAGAGATAATTTAATTAGAATGGTCATGTCATGTCCAACCAGAATTACATAAGCATACCATACTATCGTACACAGAGAGAATTAGAAATAGTAAATTCAAAAGCCTACAATATCACTAGTTAATGAAATGCTTGAGTTTCTACTTGTACAAAAGAAATTCTATAATAACAATACACATAAACATGGAAACTTTTGGGTACTGTATCAGAGAATACAGCATTGAAATTGAAATGGAAGCACTACATGATCAATGTGAGTTGAGTTGCATTACTATTTTATAGGAAATAAAATTTTCAGGTCAATTCTACAAAAGAGTCTAAAAACACTTCTCATGAGAGATTAAAATTCTATATTAGGTTAACTCAAGCTATTATAAATGTCGAACACAAATGAACTCGGCATAAACATGTGTGCTTTTGTTAACTGTGTGGTTTTAAGCTACCCTAAAATTCATCCAAATATAATTTTCCCAACTTGGGAAAAACCAATTATTAAGTTAAATTGAAATTCAAATGAATGAGAGGATCTAGAGGATTTTCTATTTATAAACAAACCAATAAATAAACTATTAATGAACCAAATACAATTTGTAAGTCATCCAAATTAGGAAAAATTTCCCAAGGACGTATTTTTTACTAGTTGATGATACTTGGAACTGAAAAGCCGAACGTCATCGTCATTAGTTAGAACTTAATCAACAAGCCAAGTCAAATCTCGTACATGGGCTTGGTTTCTGTAACCTAACCTGTTTGATAAAATATGTTCTTGTTTGGATACAGTTGTTATTTCCAGTAAAATAGAAGCCAGTTGTCAATTGGTCTTTCATGTAGTAGTAGTTCCTCATGACCTCGACCTTACCAAATCATCGTAACCATTAATGCCCTCATATAGAAATGATGATGTGATTCACTCGACAAAAAAAATCCCCAAGTGAAAAATTAAAGCTAATTCCTTAATGAGTCTATTTTATCACGTCACTGTTAAAGCCAAGCATTAGATTTTTGATTCCATATAATGAGAGATCTTGTTGTTTTCATAAATTTAGATGGGAAGTGGCTAGAAATCATGCATGGTCCAGCCCATAAATATATTTTTAAAATGTAATCAGGGGTGATATGATATGAAGTTGGTTTTCCCATCTTGATTAGTAACTACTTGCCAGTATTTCACATTCTTAAAGAAAAAAGTAAGTTCCAAAGAAACACCGTTTCAAGAAGTCGATTTTAAATTATTGAGTAGTGGCACTGGGTGACTAGATGTTGGCCTGCTTGGGTAAAAGTAAAAATATCGACATTTAGATATTCACTGGCCAATTTTTTGAGAAAACACTTCAAAAATGACTTTAAAATTACCATGTGCAAATCTCATCGACGCTAAGCATGACTTTGTTCATTATAATTGTAAAAAAAATTGCAGGTGAGTGGACGCCAAAACCATCGGCATATCATAGACTGTTAAAATATTTTATTGATCCATCATTCATCATCTTTCTGCCTACATTTTATCCTCCTTGTCTGTCTTCTTGACCAGATCCTCTCCTACCATTAAAAAGTGGATGAGTCTCACCATCAGAGACTCTTGTTGTTGTCGAGATCCTCCAAATAAATAGACCCTCGAAGCCCGGCTCCTGTCACAGTCACTGAGCCCCAAGAGACCAGATCACAACTCTAGGACCAATAAATTTTAGAACTTTACTCTTTTTTTCCAGAATGGTCGGGTCGAACCCCATGACCCCAACTACAACAATCCGACCCCTTGGGGTCACCCTCCTCCTCCTCTTCTTGACCCTATCCCCAGGAGGAGTTACCCCTCAGAATAGCCCTTCATCTTCCAAGGACAAACCAATATTTACAGCCGTTGGTCCAAAACTAGTTCGTCCAAATTCCATTTACTATGTGACCGTAAGCGTAGACAAGGCTCCACTCAATATTCAAGTTGCCATCTCATCCGAGTACTCCAACAACACTGTTGAGGGGGTTGAGGTAGGACCTGGAGCCCCCAAGGTCATTGGCGTCCCTGTGACCAACCTCACAGACTACGCTTATAACCTAACAGTTAAAGGTGTCGGAAAGGATGGAGCATCATTTGTTGACCAAACATCTATTTTCCGTGACACAAAAGATACGTCCATCCTCCTTCAAACTGACAAACCAATTTATAAACCAGGAGAAACTGTTCATTATCGAATTGTTGTCCTTGATCGATTCCTAAGACCAAAACCCACTCAGACCGTCGAGATTCGAATCTCTGACCCAACAGGAAATGTTATACAATATGTCAAGGACTTGACCATCTCAAATGGACTTTATACATCTCAAATCTCCCTTTCATCCGAACCAAATCTGGGTGATTGGAGACTTCAAGTCACAGCTCAAGGTCAAAGTACAAATACCCTTGAGACTCAATCCCATTCCTTCTCAGTGGATCAGTATGTCCTTCCAAAATTTAAGGTTGATGTCATCCTTCCACCATTTGCAACTATTAATAATTCAAAGATCATTGCTGAGGTCAAGGCTGCCTATACATATGGGAAACCCCTGGTTGGGGATGTGGAGGCTCGACTTCAAGAACATTATGGTTACTACTATGGTCAACAGCTTAAAATTGTATCCAAGAAAGCCCCAATCAATGGGTCAGCCTTTGTAGAATTTGAGATTATGAAGGAGTTGGTTGTTGAAAATTTTTATCGTGAGAAGGAATTTAAAATTGATGCAACAGTCAAGGATGTCTTAACGGGTCGTGAACAAAATGGAACAGCCAGGATTAAAGTTCATCTTCATCCCTATAAGATTGACCTGATTAAACGACCAGTCAATTATAAGCCAGGATTTCCAATTGAATTTGAGTTTAAGGTCTCATCTCAGGATGATACTCCAATCCATGACCCAAGGCCAGATGCACTTAAGATTGCTCATGGATATACTTTTAAGGCTGAGGACGGAGTTTTTTACAAGGATATTCCATCTAATGGGATTGTTAAGGTGAGAAATTATTAAAATTAAAAATTGTAAGTTTGACCTTAAACTTAATATTTATTGTTCATTTTTATTCTTTCAGGTCACATTGGACACCCCAACAAATGAACTCTTTGGAAATCCAACGATTGAACTCACGTACAAGGACCTCACTCAAACATTTTATCCACCCTCAAAACTCAATTCTAAAACAAAGACCTATACTCAATTGACCCTTAAAACAGAGAAACCCACGGTTGGAGCCCCACTTGACCTTCACTACAAGATCAATAAACCATTTTCTTCTCTCAATTATGTGATTTATGGTCGGGGTCTCATCCTGACCCAAGGGAAAATTAATCTCCCAAACCCAGCCACGGAACATAAATTTCAAATCCCAGATACTCCAGCATCAGCTGCCCCTGAGGCTAACATTGTCGTCTATTCTATCGTCAATGATGAGGTTGCTGTTGATTCAGTTAAATTCACCCTTGACTCTGTTTTTGAAAATCACCTCAACCTGAGTCTGGACAAGGAGAAGGCTGAACCAGGGTCAAATGTTAGTCTTTCAATTGGAACAAATTCTGGATCTGTGGTGGCTCTTCGTGGGGTTGATCAATCTGTTCTACTTCTCAAGGAGGATAAGGATATTGGGATCAAGTCGATTGAGGATGAGGTCAAGGCCTATGAGAATCAAGCAAGTAATTATCGAGTTTGGGGTGGTTCAAGTTCATTTCAAGTTTTTGAACAAGCTGGACTAGTTGTTCTTACAAATGGTCTCCTAGAGAAGGAACAGTATCATCATTATCGACCATATCAAAATGTTGTTGCCCTTGAATTTGCAGCTCCTCAGTCTACAATTAGTTCTTCAGGTGGTGCCGCTGGATTGGCTGGAGCACCTGGAGCTCCACTTCGTGTTGGATCAGTTCATAAGGCAAGCACTGCTTCAGGTGCCCCAACGAGGGTTCGAACTCATTTCCCAGAAACATGGTTATGGGAGAATCTACTGGTCAATAGTAGTTCAACCTCATTGGTCAAACAAGTTCCAGATACTCTGACCTCATGGGTCATTACTGGTTATGCCCTTAATCCTCAATCTGGGATTGGGGTGAGTCGAACCCCAAAAATCCTTGAGACCTTCAGACCCTTCTTCATTACCATCAATGCTCCATACTCAATTGTCAAAGGAGAAAAAGTTCCACTTCAAGTCCTCGTTCATAATTATATGGATGCTACCATCAAGGCGGATGTGACCTTTTCAAATCCAAATGGTGACCTTAAATTCCTAGAATCTTCAGTTCAATCTGAATCCACAAAACAAGTTGAAGTTGGGCCCAATTCTGTGAGTTCACTCAAATTTGAGATTCAAGCCCTTAATTTTGGAACAATTAAATTAAATGTCAAGGCTGTGACGGAACTTGCCGGGGATGCAGTGTCTCAACCCCTGATTGTTAAACCACCTGGACAAAAACAGACCAAGAATAAGGCATTCCTTGTTGACCTTCGGGATACGGCTGATATAACCCAAATCCTTAAGGCAGAGTATCCTGAGGTCAGAGTCCCTGGAGCTGACACACTGAAATTCTCTGTTGTTTCTGACCTCCTGGGTGCAACCATTACGAACCTGGATAATCTGATTCAAATCCCATCAGGATGTGGAGAACAAAACTTGTTAAACTTTGTCCCTGACATTGTTATCCTGGACTACCTGACCTCAGTCAATAACTTGAAGCCAGAGACCAAGTCCAAGGCAATCAAGTTTCTTGAGACGGGTTACCAGAGGGAGTTGACCTACCGACATCCAGATGGTTCATTCTCAGCCTTTGGAACCTCAGATCCTTATGGTTCAACTTGGTTAACAGCATTTGTTGTTCGTTCCTTTATCTCTGCAAAGAAATACATTACAATTGATGATGGGGTCGTGACTCAAGCCCTTAGATTCCTGACCTCTAAACAAGAACCAGAGGGAAGATTTGAGGAATTGGGTAAAGTCCTTCATTCTGGTCTTCAAGGTGGTGGGTCAAGGGGAAGCGTTGCCCTCTCCGCCTATGTCCTTCTGGCATTCATTGAAGCCAAAAATTCTGGACTCTACAATAACAATGATCTTGCTCTCAATTTGACCCATACCATTGATCAAGGTCTCCAATTCATTACTCGTGAGAAGTCAGTTGACCCTTACACTGTAAACCTTGTCAGTTATGCCCTTCAAGCCTCGTCTCATCCCAAAACCGCCGAGTACCTTAGTACACTGGAGTCTCTGGCCAAGGTCAAGGGTGAGCTCAAATACTGGGAACATGACCTTCCAAAACCCAATAAGACAGAAGAGGATAAATATAGGTACACACCCTCAATTAAACCAGTCTCTGTGGAAATGACAGCTTATGGTCTCCTAACATACCTCAACAAGGGTGACCTTGCATCCTCACTTCAAATTGGAAAATGGCTCCTCCAACAAAGGAATGCTCAAGGTGGATTCAAATCAACTCAGGATACTGTTGTTGGACTCACTGCTCTTGCTAAATTTGCTGCGGCTACAAAGTCAGCCAATACGGATCTTGAGATCCAAGTTGGATCACAGGAGTTTAAGGTGAACAAGGAGAATGAGCTTGTTCTTCAGGAGGCTGCCCTGGATCCAAAGGTTCAAGAGGTCACTGTGAAGGGGAAAGGGACTGGGACTGCCCTGGCTCAATTGAGTTGGAGTTATTATGTTGAGTCTGACCTTGGTCGAAAGGCTTTCCAAGTTCAAGTCAAGGTAAGGTTAAATTTTGAGAAACATATCTAGGCGGGTCAATTTTTTGCATTAAAAATATGCATTATGCAATTTTTATTGTTTGTTACAGCCAAAGGCAGTAAGCCCAACCAAAATGACCTTGGAAGTCTGTTCATCATTCAAGGAAGAGAAGGGGAAAGCCTCAAATATGGCTCTACTCGAAGTTTTCTTGCCATCCGGTTATGTATTTGAACCTGAGGAATTGGTTGAACTCAAGGATGTTGATAGGGTCAAACGATATGACCTTGATGAGGCGAATACCCGACTCAACGTTTACTTTGACTTTTTGGACATCAAGGAGACTTGTGTGAGTCTTCCAGCATCTAAAATATTTGAGGTTGAAAACCCTGCCAAGGCCTACGTGACTGTTTTTGATTATTATGACACAACGATGAGCACGACTGTTTTTTATGAGCCAGTTGTTGGAAGGAAATAAAAATAAGAAGCTGGAGACTTTCCACTTAATGGTTCTTTCAAATTCTCATTTTAACTTTATATTAAGTTTAACTTAACTTGTATAACCATTATTTAATACCATAAAAATGAAATAAAAGTTGATTCACAAGTTTACCTTGATTTGTAAGTTATTGACATTTTTGATATTTTTAGGACTGAACCGGTTATATGTAAAGGTAACCCCTCATTTAACTGGAAACATTTTTTACTTTATATTTTTGCGATGAAAAGTTAAAGGACAAAAGGATTGGGCCTGCATACGTAATATCAAGTTTTTGAGAATTTGCCAAAATTAAAATGTTTAGAGCCTACACAAGTCAAGTCCTGTCCATTTAAGGGAAAGTTATAAATTTTAATTTTGGACAATTGGTAACAAAACAAATAAGTTAATTATTCAACTAAAACAAGCAAGCCTCTCAAATGATTACTCAAGAGGGGCTCATGAGCATTTTTCGATAAAAAAAACTTGACCACATTGACCATGGACACTTTCGCTTATATTTCATAAACCTGATGGAGCTTGAAAAAAATCCACAAGAAGATCAAAATCTTGATGATCCAGTACTTCCATTAATTGAGGGACACGGGATTTGACATTTAGTCCATTGTATTTATGCATGTCAATGTAAAGATCTGTAATCATCCCTGATATGAATAATATATACAGTCAAAATTGGCCCAGACGTAATTTTGCAATCTGGAAACTTTCTTACCATACAACCTATCCAAATAAGATGGCTGTCTCCGGTGAAGGGCCCTCAATTCTTCAGCATGCGTTAAAATATATTTGTATTCTGATGAGAGGACTTTTTCAACTTCTGGGTCATGGGTCGCGACCTCTTTGAGAGCATCAATGAGACTCACCTAGGTTAGGGTCATTGAGGTCATTTGATAAAATGATGTAAAGTTGTAACATCACTCATTCCATCCTCACAAATCTAAATCTTACCTGTTTGGCCAATGTTAGAAAAGCATCTAATTTTGGACGGATCAACTGGAGGGTATGAAGAACACTCTCCTCATTAAACTCCCATTCAATTTCAAGGACAATATTGTTCTTAGTTGCTTCTTTGGTGAGAAAGTCCTTGAGGATTGAGATTGTAGACACGTTGTCAGACTTGAACTTGGCTTCACCTTTCCTGGAAATACACAATTGACCTCACGACTTATTTTAAATTTAAGATCACCAAAATCGAGGGTCCTTGACTTACTTGTATTCACAATGTAACATTGTCTCCAAGAACGAAGATACAAAGGTCAAGGAGCCTTCTCCAGTGGATGGAGCACGATCTGGGATTTCAGGAACACAACCAGAGAGCCATGAATGCATTTCTGCTGCACTGAAGGATCCCTTGAGACTCAGGTCATTGTAGGGTCTAGTGTGAAAAACAATACAAATATAAGATCTTGACTTAGGTCAAAGGCAGTGGGTCAAAGGTCATCATCTCCACTACCTGTTTGGATCAAATGAATGAGTTCGAACATGTAAGGATAAAGCCTTTATTTCAAAGGAACGAAGTTGACAACATTTGGGGTGAATCCTTGGGGTAATGTAAGCTTGAATTGTTCCCTGTTGTCCCTCAATCGTTCGTAGTCTGACCTCAATCCTTGTTGTATTTGCTTGACATCGAAAGGTTGTTAATAAAAAATTTCCACTCTGGAGGATATCATACATAATTAAATATGTTAAATGAAACTGCTTCAACAGACTTTTGTGTAAAAGTTTGAAAGTCTCAAGTACTCACGTTTGGTTCACATTTACTAAAACTAACAACCGCAGAGTTTTTTTCAACGTCGAGAAGGTCCACTGGAACATCACTAAATTGCATTTTTTGAAAAATCTAAATTTTTAAATGATTAATTTTTGGTTTATCAAAATTTTATTTTGAGATAGTCTTCAATTGACCTTTGAATTAGAATGGTATCGATAGGTGACTCAACTTCCATCGTCAACAAATACGAAGCGTCTTCACGGCTTAGGAGCATCTGAACCAGAAAATCCAAGTAATAATCTCTTTAATTTTCATCAAAAATTATAGGTGTATTTGACCTCTTACTTTATCATTTACAACAAATGGTGGAAGGACAGACATCCCACCAAGTGCACTATTAGTAGCACTTTGATATTTCTCACGTTCACGGTTGACCTTTCCTTGCAACTCATCAATTTCAGTTCTGTGAATTTCGGGGCAATAAAATACTTTGACATTACTTTAAAATGCATATTTAGATTTGTTCCTCATGTCAATTGCATTGTGTACCAAACCTCAGTTTCAAGATCTTCTGTCGTGTATCTTCTGAGACGCTCACTGACCCATCATCCACATGAACCCTTTTGTCTGTCGTCTCCGTTGTAAGTCCAAAAACCCAACCTTGAGGATCCAGGTTTTAAAAGTCACAATGGGTCAGATCAGAATCATTTTTTGGCCATTTTGCATAACCTATATGTATTTTTACCTGAGTACGTAACTACAAGGACCTCCTCAAATCCTTTGTTCCCAAATATTGTCCCTTGGACAGATGTTATACTTTCATGACAATTCTAAACACAATGAAATTGTGAACAAATGCTAAACTGACACAGCTCAACTCATCTTCAGAAGCCAAAATATCAATTTTTAATATTACTAAAATTTACGTATGTGTAAAGAAGTCTCGGGAGGCAAGAG
>JAQIYE010000794.1:0-10707 GCA_034699765.1 Xenyllodes armatus
ACTTTGCGATTAAATCAAAATCACCTAACAACCAAAATGTCCGTACCTTATCCCTAAATATTATTCTATATACCTTGCATTCATCCATGGACTTAATTGGTGGAATATTTAATTGTACTATGAAGTTGAATTGCACCTGCCAATTTAGTTTGAAAACTATATTTAAATGACAATTATCACTCTAAAGTATGTCTACAGCTTCAAATCAAATGGTTAACAATTCTATAAACTATATAATTTATATAGCTATATTTAAATTAAATAAATGAAAACCTATGGGCGTTTTGTGACTCCGGTTTTGAACAAAATATGAAAACCTCAGAATATTTAGGTGAAAACCCATCGGCGTTGTACAAGTTGAGGGGTTAAATAAAATATGAAAACCTTAGATTATTGAGAAGAAAAAATATAAGCGTTCAAGATTGGGACATAGTTTTCTTTCTAAAAGTAAGCCGACGTAACCCGGATATAGCAATGTAGCGGAATACGAGTAAAGAAATGAACGATACGTGTGATGAAATATAGTCACAGCGGTAAAACAGCACGAAACAGCCTTAAAGAGCGGTCCTGGTCGTGGTGTTTCAACTCATTTTTTCAGACTAAATAGTATTAATTATTTGGAAACATGTAATACCCAAATATGCTCACGCTTCAAATACGGAATTCTAGGTTTGCTTTTATCGTGGAATAATAGAATGCTTTTTAAGAAATAAATAAATAGAGGGATATCGGATTTTAGCCTAATCAATTACTAATATTTAATCCTACTAATTCTTTAGAATTATACTAAATGAAACCCACTAATACATTTTTGTACATTAATCCCAATTTTGTAGATTTCAGTCAGAAAGAATTAACCATAACTTTGATTAATTCCAGTCATTCAAACTGTCGCAAACCAACCCTTCCTTAGGAAAATGGTTTAAATTCAAAGATGTTCTAAGGGCATAAGTCCTTACTTTTTCTCATGATTCTAGACTCTAGTAAAATAATCGGTCATCTAAATTCCAAAGACTGACTGACACTTTAAGTCCTTCTGTTTTCATTCAGAAAATAAATGTCAACGCCTTTCTCCATCAACACTTAACTTTCTCTATTTTTATTCATGTTTGTTTATATAGGAGAAATTCTACCTGTCCACCTAGACAGAGTCTATGAGCCCTTTCACTCTCATTTCCTCTCTTCTTGTCACGAGGAGAAAGTGAAGGGATCCAAATAAAATCTTCAATGAGCTTGAGCCCAAGCCAAGCTTTTTTCTTATTTTCTAAGTTAAGGCTCAGGATGAGAAACTGACTTGAGTCTCCCCGTGGGACTCTAAAGGGATTTTGTCAGGTGTTCCCTTTTTGCCCATATCCATATACTACATAGAACTTTGAAAGTGTTGGGTCTTGTGCTCAATAAAATGAAATTCTGAGGAGACTTGCCGTTTTTATCAGACTTTCACTCTAATCTCAATCTCAAATTCAAGGAAAAAAACCTTCTTTTTTGTAAAACAACCCATGTGCTTTCCTAATTGTGTCTCATTTTCCCCTGTAGTTCAAGCATTGCTGATTTTTATTAAAAGAACCTCTTTACAATGTCAAAATCGATACATCAAGACCTGGACTTGATTAAAAAAAATTTACTCATTCAGAAATCGTATTGGTTCTGTTAGATTACATTTCATTTGTAGGTCACAATAATCCAAATTCAGAGAGGCCCTGATGAGACAAGGAAGTTCATTTGACTTTGTTTGGTCCTTGCAAAAAAAAACTCATGAAAAATTCTAAAGCATATATCAACACGTTGAAGAACTGACTAATTTGGTCCCTGGTGTGTGAGGATCCTGGGTAGGACCCTTGAATAATAATCGATTGTTTTTCATTATCCTTTACATTTTTGAATAAAGTATGGGATTCCTTCCGGAGGTCGGTCCCCAGGACCTTGTCCAACAGGATGACACAAAGTGACAAGACCAACAAGGAAGGGAAAAGGAACTCTCAAAGTTTTTGGATACTTTGGTAGGTAGATAACCCAAACTCCTAAACTTAAACTAAGCCAAAAAGTACAAGAGGAGAAAGTTCCTCTGTGGCCTATCCTCACTTTCACCCTCATCCAAGTCAAGTCAAGGAGTCATCTCATCTCTCAACCTAGCAGTTCTCTTACTTTTTCCCTTGCTTTTTTGAGCTCATCATCGATCCAAATTCCTATCCACCCATTCTCATCCTGACTCCCTCCTGTTGTGAAGACAATGGTGAAAGTGAGAGGAAGTGAAGAAAAAGATGAAAACTTTCACCCAGAGTGTCCCTCCTGCTTTCTCCAATCCTCTACTCAATCTCTCTCCATCAATGTCGTAGGGGAGGAAAAATAAAGTGAAAGGTGTTGTTCATTGAGAATCCAAATCAACAAAAAGTCCAAGAATCAAATATTGTTATTTTTGAAACTTTCTTTTTCTCAGAATTTTTCTTCCACTCTCGCCTCCTAGAGATTGTCACCAAGGTTGGTCTCCAGGTCTGGCTCCAAGGAGCAGGATTGAAAGCATCTTGGATTATTATAGTTTTTGACTCTAGGCTTTTGGAATTCAGTAATGGATTTTAATGGAAGGAATCCTTTCGGTTGATAGAACATCGACAATTGAACTCATAGTGAGCCAACTCATAGTGAGAAAGGTCATTGTATACGGTATTCATTTTGGCAAGTGAGGATTTATGAGAAATAAATGTTTGGACTTCAGTGAGTTTAAATTTGACAAGATTTTTTTCTGAAATTCCCTTGACCTTTTCCACAATCTTTCAAATTCGTATATAGGCTCTAAAACCAAACTTGTTTTGCAGCATCTTGTGAAGGCTGTGAAATACACAGTAATTTTTTGTCAAGACCATCCTTATGTAAAGAGCTTTTCCTAAGTCTTCTAAAGAAAGGTTCAATTTTAATGAATGTCATGGACTCCGACATGGTATATGTAATCCTCATCTGCAGAAAAATTGCAATCCCACTAAATCTTTAAGAAGGTGCTCAGGGTGGTTCTTTGCTTGAGGTTCCAAAGAGAATGATCTACTCTAGTTTGCCTTGTTATTAGAAACAAAATGTGAAGGAGGAAGAAAAATAAATGTGTAGACGGGAGACACTTTTGGAAGGTAACGAGTTGGTCGGAGTGTAACTTGTGGTTCTTTAGCACGATGACAAAACCAGGACAATGGCAGAGATCAACTCAACCATGACCCTCTTTCTGAAAGTAAGTACAAAGAGAGCTATAGGGAGAAAGTCCTGTGGCGAAAGTAGGTTCACCGTTATACCGTAGTTATTTTTCGTCCAGGCCAGTAGTTGTGTAGAGAAAGTTCTAAAATTCCAAACTTTAAGCAATTCCATCACGTCCTCCAGGCACAGAAGAGGGAACAAGCGGTCTTGTCCTTCCTTTGTAATGTCTCATAATCTAAACGTAATCCTACCAGCAGCTTCAGACACTTCCCTGTATCACATCTTCATCAAATTCCAATGTGACCTAGTTAGGATATTTGGGTGGAAAAGGTAGGGACTTGTCTTTCAGGACAACAGAGTCCCCGGAAGGGCACAAGTGTGATCAATGGCATCATTATTTATCCTTTAAGGGCACATTGAGGAATGTTGTGGGTTTTTCGTGTGATGAGACGTGTCCCTGACTTGGTTCAAAGGGATCGATGACCATTTATAGCAAATTTTATCATGTTTTGGGTTAGATATAATCAGGAGTAATTGTACCTCCGGGTGGAAGATGTGGTCCGATTAATAGCAATATGTTGAATTTAAATTTAATATTTAGACCACTATTAGCTCCGTGCAAAGAAGGGACAATCGGACGCTCAATTGATTTACCAGTGTAATTTGCCAGGTGGAAAATAATTTATTGATTTCTCTAACTACAAGATTTTTGTTTCGCACTTGGTACTTCTTTTTACAAGAAAACGCTTTGATATTTTACAGATGTGTATCATACCATCTTTGAAAAGTAATTTTAAAGGTGCTATCGGTGCCCATCAAATACATAAAGTACTACGTAATGTCTGAAGCCAGAAAGAAGTTTACCTGAAATCCTAAATTACCAATCACACTAAACAAATATTTGCTATTCGAGCACATGTAATTCCTTTTCTTTTCTCACAGGAAGGAAGTTTCAATTCAAATAAAAATCAGGTTCCTTCAAATATAGGTTAAATCTACCTGACAATAAAAATCTCATTTGTGAGTGAACCCTTTTATTTTTTCCTCCTTCAAAGTCCAGTATGTATAATAATAAGGCAGAAGTCAATAGATTTCCCACCTCATTTGGTTTTATTCAACATGGTTGGTTTAAGGATTCTGATTTTGTTCAGGGTTAAAGTCTTTCTCATTCAGGCAGTTCTGCTCTGGAAGTGATTGGGAGGAGTAGGAGAGAAAGCATATAAACTGAAATGAGGCCATGGCCGAGGTCTGGCCCTGGAGAAAGTAAACTGTTCCTGGAAGACAAGGGATGGAAGTGAGGACTTTCTCCAAAAGGAAGAGAAGGCCCATGGACTTTCTCCATCCTCTTTTTTGGATAGTGGCAATAAAGCTAAAATCAATAGACCCAGTCTCTAGTCCTAGAAATGAGAATAAAGTGACCATTCTTGTTTCCGTTACTGGAAAAGTACTTGGGTTCTTTTAAAGTCTAACTACAGTCTAATACTCTCTCTCTCTCTCTCTTCTCTACTTTCTCCGGATCCCAGGACTTTCTTTCTTTTTTCTTTTTGTATCCAGTGAATTAGACTAAATAGGATCTAAGGGTCTGGTCTGGGGTCTACTGGGACTTTAGACTTGGATTGGGAACTCCTTGCTCGGATTTTGTCCTTTTACCCCCATTCGATTCAATTGACTTGACTTGGAGAAAGTAAGTAGTAGAATAATACTAATATTGTCAAATGCCAATCCTCATGGTCTTGGACGGAGGTTGTTTGGAGACTCTATGGTCCATCTATGTAGTTGTTATTGGTCCAGGGGCACGGACGTAAAGTCTCTAAAGTGCACAATATAGAGGAGAGGACAAGTGAAACAATAACATGAGGGGAAACCTTTGTTGTACCAGATACTGACTGGGATGGTGAGGAAACATATTGACTGTACAAATACAGAATACTCGGGATCGGACCACACCTCATATAAGACCCGGATCCTATTGCCTTTTCAACCCAGAGAAACTAATTTGTCCTCATTCATTATGTATTCAGTATGTGTTGATGAAGCTGTCAAGTTGGGCTTTTTGGGTGAGAACTGAAAGAAAGAACAATTGAATTGAGTTTATTTGAAACAATTTGGACCTCGTGCCTGAAGTGTGGAGATAAAATCCTTTGAACTCTTCCTGCAATTGGCATAGACCTTTGTTTGAAAAGTTCCTAGGTATATACAATTTTTTTAAATTTTGGACACAATGAATACCTATTTTCCAAGCTTCTCTTTCCTATATAAAGATGGACACGAAGCCACTTTTAAAACAAATATGAACTGAGCCCATGAGTCCCTTGTCAAGTTTAATAATAAAATCTTGTAAAGCATGAAACACAAACACAATGCTAGGAAGTCAAAAGGATTATTTCGTAAAGTTTAAGGACAATCTTCCATCTGGTACAGTTTAAGACCTCTACGATCACATAATGCAAGTATTCTACTCATTATCCAGAACTTTTCACACGAGGACGAATAACATCAAACCCCGATTTGTCCAGTCCGATGGCCCCTACACAAATGATATATTTGCTTACTAAATGTAAAATCACTTTATTATAACCAGCATATACCTGTTTTGTAACTCGAAAAATTCAAATCCCTTAAATAATTGAACAAACCCCAGTTCAAATCCCAAAGAAATCAATTAAGCTCTGTCAATATGAGCCTTATTTCTTCTTATTTCTTCCTTCTCCCAATTTTTGCCTAGAATCCCATACGTTTAACCAAACAGACTGCATGGATTAAACATAAAAAGTTTGAGCTCATGTATGTAAGACTCATAGCCCATAAAAGGTATGTAGTCTTTAGTAGTCCCTAAGTGAGGACTATATAAGTACTTGAGTTAGATTCTTTTAAATTGGAGGAGTTGAAGTGATTCTTATGGAAAATTTCACGGTAGAAAAGGTATTCAGATTGCCATGAGGACTCCATGACTCTGTCTCTCTCTTTCCCAGAGCAAAAGGACACATTTTCTCCACTTTCATTTCCTCTTCCAACTAATGTTAAGTGCATGGAGAAAGTTGAGGCTGGAGAAAGTCAAAGTCAAAAAAGGAAGGGAAAGCTGGGGGTAACCCTCCTATCCGGAAACCCTAGAGGAATGTGAAATTTAACGGATCTTATTTTTTCGGTCTTTCATCTTGGCCTGGCCTAGCAATCCCTGGAAAAAAGTCAAAGCCAACCGGGTGGATATAATTTCTTTTTGGCATAATAAATCTCAATGTGACCTGTCCATAAGTCCTTGCTCTTCCATCCCATCCAGATCCAGGTCGAACGAACTAAAAATTCCTGAAAAGGAGTTTCAGGTCCAGGAAAATTCCATTATCAAAAACATGCAGGAAGAATGGGAACTTTTCATAGTAGTAGTAATAATTATATTATTATTATATTTGAACTCTTAAGTGATGAGATTTTCATTTCAATAATGGAATGGAACTTTTAGATTCAAAAAGTTAAAAGGAACTAACTGTTGAAAATGTATATTCAAATTTTTCCAAGAGTACATTTCATGTGAAGGATTCGGAGTTTCGTATGAAATTGAGTGCCGGAGAAAGTTTTACGTTTTTTGATCTTTATCCAGCCTGTAGACATTTCTGTGTTACTTTTATTCTGTAAATAAAAAGGGCTCCACTGGGAAATTATGAGGAAGATTGTGTGTGATCCCATTCCTCTCGTTTTTTTTGAAACAAGCAGAGTCAGTGTTTAAATTGTACATTGGAGACTTTAGGATATGAAATACCAAGGAACGAAAAAGTGTTTTTATATAAAATATTTGCCTTGAAAACAAAAACTACATCTACACTCACTCACCAAAGAACTTTTTTGAAAACATGTGAAAAAGTTGAAAAAGTTTATCCAATATAGCTTAATTTTTGATCTACGCTAAATATTATCTTGAAACTGTAAAATTAATTAGCAAGTTAAGCATATTGGACCTTAGGAATTAGCGAACCTAAAAGCTCTGTTAAATTATTCATTAAAGCCTTAACGTTTTAATAAGCTTAAATTGTTGTTCTTTTCATCTTCCTAGACTAACAGAAAAAAGTTGATCCTTAACGGAACTTATATGACTTCCTTCATTTTTTATGGATTGAGGAATTTAATGAAAAACTAAGCTTAGGATTACACATTTTTACAGTTTAGTAAACTTTCACCGAGATCGGATATCCTCGTTTCCTTTTATCATTTTGAATGAATTTAGATTGGGATTTTTAAGTTTGAACCTCTCCTTTTATATTCAAAATTCTAAATAATCTCCTATTATTCCTCCTCCTCCTTCCTGGTTCATTATAGTAGTGATTATGAAAATATCTCAGATCACTACTATTATATTAGTAAAATGGTCAGGAAGGAATGTTGTTTCCTTTGTTGGTTCTAGGAGATAAAGGATGATTTTCTAACAATGAGAAGATATTTAGGAGCTTGTATAACCATTTATCCTCCTCATTCATCATCATCAGGCCCTAATGACATGTCAATTAAAGAAGAATTAAGTAGGTTCTTTCCTGATTAAGTGGAACAAGGAATTTATAGGGAAAGGGCCATTAATAATCTGTATCCGTGGAGGGACAGATTGGAGAAAGGAGTCCTTAGCTGTTGAAAAAGTCAGAGAAAGTTGCATTTTACTATTTGGATAAAATCCCATCACTATAGATGATTCATTTAAATCAAAGCTGAACTCAAAACAAAGTAACTCTCACTCAGCTTTAGTTTGCGATAATTAACTTAACATTTGTAAAATGTTTGGAATATCTGAGTTTTCCATATTCCAATGGATTTTTAGGTTGCTCTATATTTAAATTGGTTTAATCGTTAGGCAGAGCAATATATTTATACATACCAAAAATGCGTAAATTCCTCTCATTATATTCATTTTCCCGGAAGTTTATGTTTGATCATTGTTCTCAAATCTAATTCCATTTTCCAATTATCAGGCTAGAATTGTATTGTGAGAGTGCATGATAATTTTGGGAGCTTTTGCACTGACGAGTTCAATGTATTCTCTTTCATTCCTCATCTCCTCGTGGTCATGATGATGACACCCAAAAGTGGCTTTTTCCTATTTTCTAAAACCACATCAATCCCTTTGATGTAAATGATATTATAGTTCGGTGATGATGAGGATAATAATGAGAAGAAGATCAGTTGCGAAAACCACAATGAACTATTGTGAATTTTGAGGTGATGATAGGGAGGAAATTATGATTAAAGAATTGACCCACCAGCCTGGGCCGACCCTCCTACACACCACCAACAATTCTTAACCTAAGAAACCTCCTCAGATTTAATATCATTTCAATTTATGCATTGTTATTATTGTATTACAAGAATCAACCAAATTACTATAATTATCTTGGTCTTGGTTTTTCATATACATATAAGTGCTCGTGAGTAATTTGATTATGGGATCCTAATCAAAAAATTCAAACTAAATTATTAATATATAATACGGGGAAGTATTTTGGTAGTTTGGCAAAAAAGTGATCTTTTTAAATCGGTTTGAACACAGTTTGATATTGGGTCGTAAAGGAGATGCTCTTTTGTTGGGAACGTGTCACCTACAGGAAACCAGTGTGAATTGTGACTTGACATTATATATATTTTTTGGGGAAAAGGAAATGAATCGGAAATTGCACACCCACGGTGAGACACATTTTTAGATGAAGGGCTATATAAGACACATGTGAAAGACAGAACTTTGGCTCACCTTGTACATTGTATTTATTCTTGTGTCGTTAACAATTTCCTAGTACTGGTTTTGAATATTCTTCTAAAGTAAACTCATCAATTGCGGACAATCAACTAATACTATGAAACGAACAATAAAGGGTCTTTGTACTCACCTGATGAAATCTCATCAATACATGGGCTAAAACCCTCATCACGGCCACCAATCACTGAAAATCCAAATCGACGATCGCCATTTCCCATACGGACCACACGGTCTAAAATTTGTTCCTATAAAAAAAGTTCGATTTGGATTAAATTCTCTAAACTCATTAAATTTTTTGAAATGTTTCATGAATATTCTGAACAACAATCATTAACATAAACTTACATCTTCTTCACTTGGCACAAATCCAGTCTCAATCCCATCGGAATTGTATGAAGATTTTGGCAATGGTGATCCATTGCTTAAATTTGAACTTGAACCTCGAGGTTTCTTTTCCGGAAATGTTAACAATTGTTTCTCAATTTCTTTGTCTCCATAACTTGAAGATCGATAATGGGAATGATTTGGTGTGACCTTTGAGAAACCAGGAGGAGGATTAGGTGGGAGGGACAATGGAGGGTCAAGGGTGGAAATATATGAACGAAATGCAGTTGTCCCAGTTGAGGTTTGACTATGGAAACTAAGGGGACCATTTGCAGTTGCAGTTGGAGGAACTACAGGGATCAAGTTGATATTATTTTGAGCTTTGGCCTTGAGGATCCCATTAATTTTTGGAAGAGTTCCATTACTCCTCATTGCCTCTGCATGAGATACTCCATATTTCCCATATCCATTATTATTTGCATTTCCAGACCCATTAATGTGGGTGAGGGTCAAAGTGTTGTTGAGTCTTCCTGCTAGAGGAGGATGGTCATCCAAATTAGCCATCATGGTTAAGGAGAGGATGGGCTCGTAGGGTGAAGCTCCATTACTTAAACTCCCTGTTAGAACTTTGTGGGCCTTGAGGCTTCCCGTAGGGTTTTGACCCCTTGCGAAAGTTTGGAAGGTGGAGAGGCTCCGTTGATTCCACGGATCATCCTGTTAATTTTAGAATATGATTGATTTCAAATATTAAAAAGATTACCAAAACGCTTTTTAGCATTTCATAAATCGCCACAGCATTAGTTTAAGTGTATTAGATGTTCTGCTTTCTAGATATTTTGGATTTTAAAAATCATGCTGATTAGTTTTAAAAACAAATTGTAACTTGGTCCATGGTTTTAAACCTTCAAAAAACATTCGCCTTGCCTTCTGAAAATATCTCTTAAGATTTTTTTGTCCATAATTTCTAATGGTTTCCATTATCTATCATACCGTACCCGTGTACTTTCGTTAGATGTGCATAATATTCTTAAGGAGGACGTAACCATTCTTTTCTCGTCATAATCACATTTTATAGCCTCAAGGAAAAATCATGGTATCATGGTTTCGGATATAAAAGGTAATGTCCCTGGCAATTAAGAAATGGTTCGTCCCTTTCCTTCTGCAGGAATCCGTCCAGCCGTTAATGTCAGGACAGGTCTACAAAAAAAAATTGGAGGGGAAGAAATCTTGAGGTTCATGGCTAACCTTCCTTCGAACAGATACATAATGATGACCCTGATATTCTGAGAATTTTACTTAGATTTTCAGAGGTTGGCTGTTCATGTTCTCAGCTCAAAATGAAGCATACGGCTGTTTGAATGCCGGAAAGAAGCATTGTTTGTTGTTTGGTCAAAATTCGCCGTTTGAAATTTTGGAATGAATTTGAAAGCAAAATTTTGAAAGCAACTCTTGATCCGATCCGATCCGTTTGAAGCTCT
>JAQIYE010000795.1:0-10703 GCA_034699765.1 Xenyllodes armatus
TCCCTACAAAGCAAAGTACGAAATACCCAGCAGCAATTCATCAAAAATCAACCCCTTGCCTTGCCTTCATGTCCTGTGTCCTGTCTTGTGCATTTCTTTCTTCCTCGCCCTTCTTCCAAATCCAAACAAGAGCATACTCATGCCCATATATAAAACACCCCAATAATCAGCAGCAGCAGAGTCCCTAAAAAAAGCATTATTTTCATCGCTCAAAAACTTGACTTGACTCATTCCTACTCGATCTGTTTTTACCTCTGACATTCAAGGAAACAATAGAAAATTACATTTTTTGGCTGGAACAAAAAAAGGAGTTGAGAAACTAATAAAAGTTGTACAACAGGGGAAAAAAAATACTTGTATAAACAACAACAGACAAGGAAAAATTCATTCCAGTATTTCAATTTAGTAAAAAATTCTTGTTGTTCTTGTGCGGCTGATGATGATGACTCGACTGGGTGACTGGAGACTAATTGTTTTTTATGGCCTAATTTCCAACAACTAACTGCATTTAGGAATTACTTTATTATTACTGTGAGATTAACAAGAAAGAGGTAAGTTTTTACAATTTTATATACAAAAGAATATACTTGGGAGTTTGTAATAAGTATAAAAAGTGGCGTTGAATCAATTACAAATTATTAAGTACATGATGGATTTTTGTTAATTTTATATTTATCTTAGGGTGTCACCGTCCCGAGTCGTTGTTCTCGGACTTGAATCAGTTATAGCTACTGGACACCTGGAAGTGAAATAAGAAGTTCTATCCTCCGTAGTTGGAAGAATTAATGCTCACTGGTCATTTTACCTTTTACTGCTAGCCTGATACTGTCCGACTGATCTTTCCTTGCCTATTTGGCCTGACCTCGACCTCATAACATTACTGCCAGGATCCTTCATTTTGGGTATTTTGTATTAGGTGAGTTATGTGGCTTCAGCAATTTACCAATTCAACGGTAAGGCAAGCAAGCGTTAAACTTTTTAATATTTGCTGGATATATTTCTTCATTAAATAGATCCTTTGTAACATAACCTTCTGAAGATTTTGAGAAAGGCTAAAGGAAACTCCAAAGGGCTCTAACTAACTAACTAACTAAGGTGAGTGTAATCGTAATTATGAGACACTCAAAAATTATCAGTGATTTTTTAAACAAGGCATAATTTTTAATGCAAATACAGCATTTGTTGAACGACCAATTGATTAACATCCGTTACTCACATTTACATTTGTCATTTTCAGATCGATAAAATGTCTTCCCTTCGCTCAGGCCCCCAGCCCTACAGGCAGTCTCCTGCCATAACTACTAATAAGAGAGAACTTTTCTTCAAAAATGAAGCTGCTCCAGCTCCAGCTTTAAGTACTTCCATAAATGCTCATGCTCCAAACACAACAAATGGTGGGCAACCAGTTTCCAACGGTTCAAGTACAAATGGGATTGTTAAACCAGACCTTCCTTCAGCTGCCAGTAAACTTGATGCCATTCGTGCTCAACAACAACAACAACAACTCGGGTCTAATAATGCTGCCATTGACAAAACTGTTAAAGATAAGGAGCTCGTTTTAGGCAAGGACAAGGAAAGTAAGGACAAACGAAGGAAGGAACTGGATGGCTATGTTGGTTTTGCAAATCTTCCAAATCAAGTTTACAGGAAAGCCGTGAAGAAAGGATTTGATTTTAACTTAATGGTGGTTGGGGCATCAGGCCTAGGAAAGTCTACACTCATTAATTCCATGTTCCTCTCTGATATATACTCAGCCGAGCACCCTGGACCATCTCTCCGTGTTAAGAAGACAGTTCAAGTTGAGACTTCCAAGGTCATTTTGAAAGAAAATGGGGTCAGTCTTGCACTCACAGTTGTTGATACTCCGGGTTTTGGAGATGCTGTGGATAATACTAATAGCTGGTTGCCCGTGCTGGAGTATATAGAAAATCGATATGAGGATTTTCTTAATTCTGAGTCAAGAGTCAATAGGAAAGCTCTTGCTGATGGGAGAGTTCATGTTTGTCTTTATTTCGTTACTCCAAGTGGACATGGGCTGAAACCCTTGGATATTGAATTTATGAAGAAACTCCATGACAAAGTGAACATTATTCCTGTTCTAGCCAAGGCTGATACGATGATCCCAGAGGAGTGTGCATACTTCAAAAAACAGGTAAATGACAGTGCTGGATTACTAATTTTGTATCTTTACAAAATCGACATTTGTTATATTATTCGAATTTTGTCTAACCTTTCAGATTATGAGTGAAATAATTCATCATAAAATCAAGATCTATGAATTCCCTGACTGTGACGATGAAGAGGAGAACAAGGTCAATAAAATGATGAGGAGCAGAGTTCCATTTGCAGTTGTCGGATCCAACACTATTTTGGAAGTAGATGGGAAAAAGGTCCGTGGAAGGAAGTACCCATGGGGAACTGTAGTCGTTGAAAATTTAGAACACTGTGACTTTGTCGCTCTAAGGAACATGGTCGTTCGTACTCATCTCCAAGACCTCAAGGATGTTACCAATAATGTACACTACGAGAATTACAGATGTCGTAAACTTACTGGGACAGGTCCAGATGGAAAACCTCTCCAAGGTTTCGAGAAGAATCCTCTTGCTCAAATGGAAGATGAGAAAAAAGACCATGAGAATAAAATGAAGAAAATGGAACAGGAGATGGAACAAGTCTTTGAGATGAAGGTCCGTGAGAGGAATCAGAGACTCATTGACTCTGAACAAGACCTAAAACGTCGTGAGGAACAAATGAAGAAAGGTTTAGAAAAACTTCAAAGGGAAATTGAAGAAAGTAAGAAGGCATTTGATGAAGAGAGACTTACATGGGAACAATCCAATGGAATAACATTTGAAGAACTTCGACGAAGGAGCCTTGAGTCTCTCTCCAAGGATTCCTCTGACGGGAAGAAGTCTAAGAAGAAGGGGATCTTCTAGCTAACCGACAGGTTTACAAGGACCATAAGTTCAAACTCATCACCAAATTCAACACTAATAACCCCTTCAGATAATTTGTCCTTTTCAACCCCTTCTGTAATTTCCTCATCCTCACAGTCTTCATCACCTTGATGCATTTCTGTGGAATGTCCAGAGTATCAAGTAGAAGTGGTGTTTCAATTTTTCTAACTCTTCCAGTTTCTGGTAAAGTTTAAGATAAGTTAATCGTTTTCCACCAAAGAAGGCTGCATTTAAATACAACTAATTAATTAGCTTGAGTTTGAGATATTGTTAAGCTAATTCTTTGTTAACTTGTACTCAAGTACATAGGTTAGTTAATAGGTACAACTTTTGGTCATAATGTAAGTGCCATTTGTGTTTCCTCCTTGAAAATGCCTTCTTTTGTATAAAATTTTTCAACTAATATTCCAATACTTCTTCAAGCTTCCTTTTTCACAGTATAACAACTTCCCTAAACGAAGAGTAAATACTGATTAGTAGTTATTAAGTCAATGAACAAAATGAAATGATAATTCAGTGCTTAGTTCACCATTGTAAGGTATATATGCATAAAGGGCTTGAAAATAAAAACTGTAATTATATGCGCTTTTGTAAAAGTATTTTGAGCTTAAATTAAATTTAAAAGTACTCTGTGTTATATAAAATACATACCGCTTTAGATATGTAATTTTGCTTGCATGTTTTGAGAAAAATTAATCTTAAGTATTAGAAAATGCTTTTGTAAAATTGTCTTTTTTGACTGAATCAAAATGGTTTGTCCACATGATCCTACTATACTTTCCAGATAAACGTTTGTGTTAAATTGTTACTCCATATTACAAATTGACATTATTTTGTACATTCTAAAACTAAAATCATTTTGAGATTTGAGAACTGAGAGTGAACATTGGCCAACGAATTCCTTTTGTGTTACCTCATTTTGGTTTAGTTAAGTTTACCAGTTGCCATTTGTATTTATTACAAAAATTATTATTATTTAAAGAGTTGATTGATAGTATATAGTTGATTAGTTTTTTTTTGGCTTTGTTATTGTCTGTGCTAAAATAATAATTAGAGTTTGTAAGACATACATAAGTAATATTATTTATGTGATTTTTGTCGGAAGAATAAAATTAAATAAAATGATTTACTATTTAACTTAATTTCAGTGTGAGAATTTTATAATAATTTTTCATCAATTTCTTCCGTCTTTGTCTTATTTTTCACGAAAAGAGCTTTGGCAATGAAAGCGGGAACTTTTTTCGGCTTATTTGGTTCATATCCACACACGACGAATTTTGCAATTTTTGCAAAAAATATAATAATTATTTGACAAATTGAAATTAAAGAATTCTGAAGACGGAAAAAGGTGAGTTTGGTCAAAGGATATTTTTATCTGAATTATTCACTTTAATGGGTTTAATTAATAATTCAGTATTAATAGTTGTACTTGTAAATGAATTTTTAATTTTCAGGTCAAAAGGTGTGCATTCGGTTCATTTTTTTTGCAATTTTGCATTTTGCATTTTGCATTTGGTCACTTGCTACTTGCTACTTATAATACTGTCTTTCTTGGGCATTGCAATTATTAAGTCCAATTATGACTACTCCACAATCTCTTAAAAGAACAGTTTATGTGGGTGAGTTCAGTATATCTTAATTATATAATTTGAGTTGGTTTTTTGTTTGTGCATTTAATTTATTAAAACATGTAAAATGCATCAAGGTTATAAATGTGTCTTAAAATCGTATTTGAATGCACTAAAATGACTGATGTTTATTTTGTGCTGTATACATATTTTAGGAGGACTTGCAGAAGAGGTTGATGTTAATGTCGTTAAAGCGGCTTTTATTCCTTTCGGTGATATCAATGATGTTCAGATGCCTTTGGACTACGAGTCCCAAAAACACAGGGGGTTTGCATTTGTAGAATTTGAATTGGCAGAAGATGCAGCAGCAGCCATCGACAACATGGTGAGACTTGCATTATGTATTAAGAAAGGAAGGACGCTATTTGGTCCCTCTTCCATGAAAGCCTTTTGTGTTGGTTTTCTTTCTACAAAGCAATAAATTAAAATTACGAATTCCTTCTTTTTAGAATGACTCGGAACTCTTTGGAAGGACAGTTCGTGTGAATTTGGCAAGGCCCATGAAGATTAAGGATTTTTCCACTAGGCCAGTATGGTCAGAGGATTCTTGGCTTACTAAACATGCTGGAGAAACCCTTGGTGCAGATAAAGTTGCAGAATCAGCAGAGAAAATGGAGGAGGATGATAAAAGCGCTGGAGAAACTGAGCCAAAGGTAGTAATTTGATTATTGTTTGAAATGTTTTGTTCATTGAAATGGCGATTTTTTATCAAAAATATAGGCTATCATGCCTGGTCCAACGGCAAGAGCTCCAAAGAACCCTCAAGTTTACCTGGATATAAAAATTGGAAAGAGTACTGTGGGGAGAATGTCCTTTGTTTTAAGAACGGATGTAGTTCCCATCACTGCTGAGAACTTTCGATGTCTTTGTACTCATGAAAAGGGCTACGGCTATCAAGGGTCAATATTTCATCGTGTGATACCTGGTTTTGTAAGTATTTAACTTACGTATCTAATAAATATTTTTAATTGATTTTATTTATTGCTCGGTCATGGTCATTTCCCAAGTTACAAAAAGGTACTCCTTGTAAATCCATTGACACGTTATTTTTTAAGCCGAACCAAATATGTATTCAATTGCAACCATTCCTCAAATTGGGTACACTCCAATCAAATTTAAGATAAAGCCAAGGCGATTGCATTTGTGTTTTTTCCCTCGGTGTACATGAAGGTTCATTTCCAAGTTTTTACCGACTTCCATTGCAAAGTAATTTAAAATCTGCTTGTTTTCTATTCTAGATGGCTCAAGGTGGTGACTTTACAAACAATGACGGTACAGGTGGTAGATCTATCTATGGTGGAAAGTTCCCGGATGAAAATTTCTCCCTGCGACATTCTGCACCTGGAACTCTATCCATGGCAAACTCTGGAGTGAATACAAATGGGTCTCAATTTTTCATTAGCTTCCAACCCACCAACTGGTAAGAATTCCAAGCTGATAATGAGAAGAATGAATAGCATTATCTATAGGAATTTAGCAATGACCATGCTTTTATGAGTTAGTTGTTTTTAATTTCTTGAATTGGAATCCTCTACATTTTATAATTGGTTTGCTTGTAGTGATGCAATTTTTAGAGCATTCTCCCATTTCCCGGATTAAATGTGCATGGGTACATGGGATAAGGTTTACAGCAATTTCTTTTTATCCAGATCAAATGGATCATCTATTTTCACTCCAGAGTGTTCTTACAATTTTTATTGTCCAAGTTTTCCATCAAATTATATGTAGTGGAAAAGGAAATAGGAAAACCAAAAGTGGTTTTGATCAGGTAACTTTTTTCTTCTCGAGGAACGATAAAGTTTGGACATTTGATCAGCTTACACCAGTTTCTGAGGCATGTTATTTGGATTGGAATTGCTAAACCATCGGAGCTTGACTTTCTTTTTGGTCTTTCTTTATTGTAGTTTGAGAGTACTTTCTTCAAGGGATCCATATAATCCAAGGAGTTGGCCTATTTGAGTTTTATGGCTTGTAGTCCTCTTCAATATATTTTTATTCACTCTCTTTTTTTCGATTACAGGCTGGACTCCAAACATGTTGTTTTTGGTCTGATCATTTCTGGACTGGACATTCTAAAGAAAATTGAGGTGAGTTGAGTTTATGAGGATTTTTTTGTGAGAGGGTCTTGTACTGGATAATTTCAGTTTCGTCCTATAGTTTTGGCTTCGGCATATCTTTTTTTAGAAAACATAACAGCAATTTCACGAATTTCATTTTCATACAAGAGAGAAACTGAACTAGGATTTTTTAATCCAGAAAATCTTGGTTCGACGTTCGATGACCTTGACTATTTATTCGGAGAAATGCCTTGAAGGAAAAAATTTAATTGCCATTGGCCTAGGGTTGATGTTTTGATGGAAATTTAGTTTAGATGAAATGGGATAGGCTCTGTGATCCATAAAACGAATCAGTAACGTGCTTAAATTGAATGAATTTCATTGTGTTTTTGTGTTTCAGAAATTTGGTTCAAAGTCTGGAAAAACTTCAGAAAAAATTACTGTAACCGCTTGTGGCGAGTTAGTTTAAAGGTCCTTTCAGAAATCTACACAATTTTTTGTATTTTGTTTATGCTAATAACGTTAGAAAATACATGAATAAAAATGTTACCTTTTGATGTTTGATTTTATCATCGCATTGCATTGCCAAGTTTCAAATGACCCCGATTCATCATGTCTAATTTCTTTTTTTCATTTTCATCAATAATACTTTATTTTGACCACAAATTGGGGATTTAATTGGCTATTAAAGAAACTTTTAACAACAAATTAATCAAACATTTTCTTAGATTTATAATATGATTGATTTGTCTTAAGGGATTTTAGCACTACACAATAATTTGCTAATAGAATCATCAAGGATTCTATCTAAGATCCCATATAGATACATACACAGAACAGAGTATACTGATGTCGTCTAAATTAACCTAAAATCTAACAATAATTAACAACACATAAACACGGGACTAATCCTTCCTATTGATATAATAATAAATTGATCTGATAATGTTTCTCACTAAACATTTCCTATTAATAAAAGGTTAAGGTCCCTTACAGTTCATATTATTCAATATTTTATAATAACAATCTGCACCATTTTATATTTCTATATGTGATTCACTAAATTACAAGAATAGGAATAGGAAGATATGAGAGATGCATTGATTTTCTTATTAAAAGGTCATCAACATATAAGGGTACACGTACATATTACTGATATTATTAGACGATAATAACATTTAATGATTTGATTTGGTTCTTCTAGGGGAAAGGGATCTAGACATGTTTTTAGCATTTAAACTTTCTCCGCACTTAATTGCGGTCTACAAATTTCCTTGGATAAGGATTTTACTAAACTACCACAAATATTTATTTATTTATTTAATTTGTAGTACACATATATTAAACGTAAGTTAAACTAATATGTAAATTACAGTACTTAAAATACTAGATAGGTACATTCAAAATTGCTGGAAGTTTCATCCAAGGAAGGTCAAATGACATCACATAGATACATCTCCATTCAAACAAGTTATTCCTACAGGTTTATTTTAACCTTTAACAATTAGCTAGCAATCACAATTTACCTTACATTTGGCTTCTCACTCGAGTGGAGCAGTGGTCAAGGTCAGGGATCTTCCCTAGAAAATTCGTAATGGCTCTAGCACAGGTTCTACAGATATATATATTCAGTTACGGCCATATATACGAAATATTCTTAATGTATTACATTTAATGATAGACACTAATTGATCTATTTATTTAGAATTAATTCTCTCCTATAACACAATATCCCCTTAAAATCTAAAAGACAGATATTTATAGGATTTGTTGATGCATAGAGGGATTTTATTCGTTTAATAAGTTAATTAATCATCATATTACGTTGTGCATTATACATTTTTAGTAATATTTAGGGGTCAAGGGCTCAAAATAATTAAAATTTCATACAAATAATCAGGTAAGGTTCTATCGTTCTATGTAAACGTTTCAAATTGTCAAAATGTCCCATGAAAAAATTTGAATAGATCCCACAACAAGTTCAAGGCTTCCTCTTACTTTTACTCAACTTTCTCCATAAATAACCATGTTCATACAATTTAATCCAAATAACTTTTTTTAAGAAACACCACAAGAGCAAGAGTATCCAGGAACTTAAATTAACTCTCATCAAAATTTGTCTTTAAAAAAGTATAAATGCAAGCAAGATCTTTTCCAGTTAACTTCCTTTAATAAATGAATAAACTCAATTCATAAAATAGTCATAATTATTATGAACATTAGGCGGAGCCACATCATTTTGCAAAATTGCAAAATCCGATGAGCGAGCTCATTTTTATTATGGGTCAAAATGTGTCCTGGTTATATAATCTCCAAAATCCAACCAAAGTAATTTGGGTTTGGTTTTACTTGAAAAAGGGATTTAATTTTAGAATTAATTTAAAATGGGAAATTGAACCTTTGGGTTATTTGGTTTGGTTAGTAAAAGTAAATGGATTTTGGGTTCATGGTTGAGGAAGTTCCTAAACCCATATTTATGATTGCTTTTCCTAGAGATTTTCTCCAGGAAGGAAGAGCCTAAATTATTGGAACTGTGCATATGCTGTGTCAGCCCTGGAAAATATACATTTAAGTTTATACATTCATTCATGTATGGCCTCATTGGAAAATGTAAGTGGCTCAGGGGTAAAAGGATTATCCTTTAGAATTGAAGATATAATTTAGGTTGTAGGGAATCTAGTCGAGAAGATGATTATAAAATTATAATGGAGTTCTATCTTGTCCAAATCTGAAATTTTCATAAGGATTCCCATTATGGTTCCCTGAATTTGAATAGGAAGTAATCTTAACAGTGGCATCATTACCAAAGGGGTTTCCTGGCCCAAAGGATTTGACCTCAAATGAACTTGCAGAGGACCCCAAACTAAACCCCTGAAAAAACATGAGAAGACCCCATTTAATTCATATCCAGAATCCAAATTATTATTCTTAAACTCCTATCCTTTTCAGCTCCACGAAGAACATATATTACCTATATTTAGTAATCGTAAGCCCTCAACGGTTCAAGGTTAGAATTGATTTCAATTTTAGATTAGGTCTAAAGAAATGCCTTTCCATGTTTCATATAATTCAAGTTTTTTGTGTTGCTGACACAAAAAATGCATATCAGACCGTTTTTTGTCGATTGCCATTTTAGCAAATGATCCTCAATTTGCACAAAATGGGCAGGACAGGACAGGACAGGACATTAAACTTCTGAGGTTTCAAGGAAGACATTATTATTTAGTTATAAATGTGAGAATTCGAGAACAATCAACCATACCATACTGGCAAATTTTTAAATTTGCTCAAAATAAACAAAGGAGCAAGGCATACATATATATGACCCCACACACACGCACCCCTTGAAGCCCAGTACGTCAGACAAGAGGACCTCTCAACGTCTCAACTTTACAATTTTTTATGCTTTCCTTTTATGCTGACAATGACAGAGAAAATAGAACATGCTTGAGGATTTTTTTCTCAAACACACACACAAGTATGTACGTAACTTAATACTACTTCCCACATAATAAATGTGACAGGATCAAAGAGAAAGTCTTGTCTATGAGAGATAAGAGTACTTTCACTTTTGGGCTTTGGTCTGAATTGTACAAATACCAGACGATTGCGATCCTATCATAACATATCAGTTCATCCAATAAACTTGAACATAACTCACACAAACAAACAATCCTGAGGAAATATTTATATATCTGTAAAAAAAAATTTTTTGAAGCTGAACCACTAGGATTTCCATCAATTTTTTTGCCACAAGTTGATGATTCAACAGATTTTGTCTGACTTTCACCCTTGAAGCAATAAATGGGAGAAAATTATGAGTGAGAAATGCGAATTTTCATTTTTAGATTCAGTCTCGTTTGACTTGGACTGATGAGAAACTATATATGTACATCTACGCAACAACTGGAATGAAAAATAAATTTCTTTGAATTTCTCTTTAAAGTTTTTCTTTTTCTCTTCTTCTTTTCCCCAGAGACTTAAAAATAAACTGCTAGCAAATATAGCAAAGGTGCGAATGGTTGTGAAGGCCAAAAATTTCATAAAATTTTGGATTTTTC
>JAQIYE010000796.1:0-10688 GCA_034699765.1 Xenyllodes armatus
CGTTGCTAACTGCTTCTTTGAAATACATACCAAGTTGGTCAATTCATAAAGGTCAAGTCAGGTCAAATGGGGTCACTTACTTGGACCATGAATGACCATGACCTCGACATGTAATCATTGAGGAGGACCAAGAAGGGTAGGCTCTACTCTATCGATTGCGGGAATTTTGATCCCATCGACGTCAACATCCATCCACTGTACAATCAAATTTTAACTGGAAAAATGGGTGTTTCCTCCAGGAGGGGCAGTTGCCAGTGAAGCCGGAATTTCAGAATTTCTCCAGTGACTTAATCGGGATCTGGATCTCATCTCTTGTTGTTCAGTGACTCCTCTAATGAGGTGTCCATTAGTAGCCACCAGAAGGTCATCATCAGGTCAACTCCAGCGACAGGGAAAATGGTTGACGTGGATGGAGAATACGGGTCACGGTCAGGCTCGGGGTCATCCCTTGAGGATCCAGCTCCAGAACCAAATCCAAATTCCAGAGATGCCAGCATTAACGACGGGCTTGACCTTGACGGCGGCGATGCCATGACCTCGTCATTATCATCATCAGTGCTTTGTACAGCGGTGGCGGAACCTCAGGGTAAAGGGCAGGGTCGGGGTCAAGAGGAGGAGAACGAAGGTCAACGTAAAGAGTCGAGCAATTATGAATGCGTGGGGTGAGAGTTGTGGAAATCCGGCGAGTGCGTCCTTCAAGGCCCTGTTGTGAGTAGTAATCCAGTAATCAGTACTTTCTTCAGTGATTTTGGTGTTTAGAAAATAATTTGACAATTAACCCTGCAATTAACTAATATTCAACATTTGTTTTAAAATTTTAGATTTGGAAAATTTGAAACCTGTTTGAGAGGAACTGGTGATCCTCAAGTGATTTAGTTCAAAATACTTAGAGAATTGGCCTTTTCATGGTTAGTTAATCATTCTAAATTACCTCTTAACATAACTTGCATTTGTTCTGACTTGCAGATGTTGACCTTTGACCTGACCTTTTCTCATACATTCACCTTTATATAGAAATTAGAAATCCCTGATGAGACAAACTTTTGTCCAATCTGCTGGAGACTCCTACTTAATTACTTACCCCCAACGAAGGTCAAGTGGGAGGAGATCTTACTCAAAAAACGAAATTTTTATTATCAGTTCGTTGGTGCGAAAAATATAACATTGCTTCCCTTGAAATCACTTTTTAAACGAATCGTTTTCTAATTTTACATTTTAAAATATTTTTTAGGGGAAATCCTTGGGAGACGAAATGAAGTGGATCATCCACTCAACGACTCAACCCTGACCCTGACTCACATTGGCAAATGTTCTTTCGTGACAATAATGTCCCTCATACAAATTGACAAGGATGTAAGGTAACCCTTGAACGGAACCCTCCAACTTAACTGCTATATATTAGACATAACTAAATTAACTTCAACTATAACCGCATTTACATTTTAATGTTTCATCACAGAAGGTTGTGTCCAGACATGAGTTTTTTTTCAGTCTCCAACCAAATTCCCAAATCAAAGGATAATTAATCGTTCCATGGATCGACTCCATACGGTTTGGGTGTGGGGGAGGGGTAAGGGTGTTGGGGAGGGGTCACAGAGAAAATATGTGAAATATCCTAAATACTCTCCATATAACAACGCCACCGCCCGTGACGCTGGGGGGCGTGGTCTAAACTTTGGCCTGAAAGGGGGGTCTAAATTGTAAAGGCGAAAACGACAGTAAAATCTAATTCGCACGAAAACGCTAAAAAAAAGTTTGAAGTGTATTCTGCGAAAATGCTATTTGCCAAATAATGTGTTGAGAACGGATTTTCAAAAAAATTGGAAGTACAAACAGCATGAAACGTAGCAATTTTTATGCAATTTTGGTAAAATATTCATGTCCTTGGGCATATTTTGGAAATTTTACCCTCCGGCAGAGGCCACGAATGGACTCATCCGGCGGGGGGTATATTTTGGGGTGTGCGAGGGGGTATCTGAAACGATAGTAAAACTATGCCGCGCGCGTGAACTCGCGCAAATTTTTTGGGTCCAAATGCAGGAATAAGTGCAGATTTAGCGCGCAATCGGGTCCAAAATACATTTAGAAACTTTTTAAAGGTCAGTTTCGGGCGAAGTGCGATTTGTTTTGAGGGTTTGAAGGGCTAGATACACAAAAATACCCTCTGTTTCAGTGTTGGCCTTACGCACTTCGCAGTGCGAAGTGCGAATGCGAGAAAATGCGAGAAAGTGCGAGAAAAGATTGAAAAGTGCGAGAATTGCCAACTATAGGCTGGCAATATTCGCACTGCGAATTTCGCAGTTGCGAGGTTCGCAGTGCGAAAAAATGCGAAAAAACATGAAAAAGTGCGAGAAATGCCAACACTGCTCTGTTTGTTTATTTTTTGGGTAATCTTGTGCAAAATTGCTGAGACCCCCTGGGGCGTATCCGATTTTTCAGAGTCCGGCGGCGGGGGGAGGGGGGGGGTATACGCAGCTCATACGGTGGGTATTCGCGGACTATGGTCACCGGTTAGCCTCGGTTATTAGGGTGGCGTTGTATGATACCCTCCTATTCCCATTTAGAGAAATTTAACTCAAAACGCAAAAAATCTTCGTGAACCGAGTAAATTCAATGTTAGTAAACATGTAATTCAATTTTTTTCGAGTTTTCGCACGCACAAGATGGAAAAGGGCCCCCTCTTTCTAAGAAATAATGTTGTAAACGCTGGTTTTATGCTCTAGCACAGTATATTCAAACATGTTCGTTTTGCTCCATTTCGGGAGCGGGTTAAAAAAAATTGTCCCAGGGAGGGGTCAGGGGTCTGGCTCTGACCAATTTGCCTAGATGCATGATGCTAAGTTTAATAAAATAACTAGTAGTGGACAGAAACTCTGAGTTTGACATTAGACTTGAACATTTCCCATTCCCAGGTAGACATAACAAGAGGAGAATGAGAGAGTCATCATGCATTCGGTTCATCAGCCATCAGTACCAATGAGTAGGCACAGTACAGGCGCTCTCAAGGTTCCGGCATGAGCCCTTCCACAGGTTCACGCTCACACTACAACATTCAAAGAGTCCATCAGAATATGAGCGCCTCCAGTCCCCAAGTAATTCCTCGAGCTTACAATGGAACTGGTGGTCATGGTCAGTATCGGCAGCCCAATGAGACCGTTACATCACAAACTGACTGTTGTCGCTGCACTCATTCGCATTCTACTCCAAACATGACCCCCCGAGGCAATGTACCAGAAATACCAAGGTTAGTTCAGGTCCGACGACCTTACTGCCAATCCTTAGCCCCTTCGTCACCAACACAAAGTTCGCAACAACGTCATTACCCACAATCATCACTCAAGGAAGGTAGGAAGGCAGACGGGCAACAGTATGTGATGGAGTCCTGTTCTTAAATTCAGATCCCCGTCACATACCATTGCCAGTCTCCTCCAGTCCAACAACAACAACAGTCCAAGATTGAGCGTGAGCATCCTTTCCCCACAACCAATTGAGCCAAGGCCAAGACCAGGACGTTGAACAAGTTCCAATGGATCTTCGACTAGTCGTTCGATTCGGTCTGTCCTAAACCAGCCAAGACGTGAACGGTTCCACCTTGAGACAAATCCTTCACAAGTGCAGCCTGCCACCCCGTCATGAAATTGGTCAAACAGACTCTTGCGAAGGCTGACCGTGATCAACAGGAAGTTCGCGTACAGCGTTCTACTTGTGAAGGTAACCTTTATGGTGTGGACCAGCACCAGCAATCACTCACCATAGCTTATTATGGAAGCTTTGGTGAGAGTTTAATTTTAACAAAAACAAATCATTTAAACATATTTCTGTGAGTTTTCACTTTTATTGGGGATTTGAAATGACTCCTTATCTAATCCAACTTTGTTATTTTGCAAATTGGAGGTTGATTTTACTGAAGATACAGAGGGATGGAGGTTAGTCCCACAAAACCTTGTCCCTCCACAGCACAGGGCAGTAGTGGTAAGTTTAATAAAAACAAGTTAACAAGTAGTAATGGGATGAAATGTCATCATTTTACTTGACCTTTGTATTTTCATTCCCAACTAGAACCTAGGACCTAGAACAAGAGATTGGCGTTGCAGCTGTGGCTCCTAAACCACAAGTTTATCTTGGTTTCTCCTAAGCACTGGTGAGAGTTTCATGTTAAGAAAACAGCTAAGGTCACATTAGTTAGACCTACATAGAAAACACCTATTTAGACTTAGATTTAGATTCATGGGATTAGAAACAATTGACTCATTCTCATATCAATTTATAGTATTTTTTAAATAAATGACTTTGTCATTTTAATTTTAATGAACGTATTTTGAATTGCAGGGGCGAGAAGGTGAACTGAAGGTTGTGAACGATGTCCGCAGACCGAATCGGACCAATAGTCGAAGATCCATTGGAACTTGTTCAACGCCCTGGTCTTGGCCTTGGCTCAATTGGTTGTAGGGAAGGGATGTTCACGCTCAATCGGGGACTGTTGTTGTTGTTGGACTGGAGGAGACTGGCAATGGTATGTGACGGGGTCCTGAATTTGAAAACAGGACTCCATCATATAATGTTGCCCGTCTTCCTTTCCACCTTCCTTGAGTGATGATTGCGGGTAATGACGTTGCTGTGAACTTTGTGTTGGTGACGACGGGGCTAAGGATTGGGAGTAAAGTCGTCGGACCTGAACTAGCCTTGGTATTTCTGGCACATTGCCTCGGGGGGTCATGTTTGGAGTAGAATGCGAATGAGTGCTGCGACACCAGTCAGCTTGTGATGTAATGGTCTCATTTGGTTGCCGATATTGATCTTGACCACCATCTCCATTGCGAGCTCGAGGAATTACTTGGGGACTGCAGGGGCTCATATTCTGATGGACTCTTTGAATGTTGTAGTGTAAGCCTGATACAGGGGAAGGGGTCACGACATAGTCCAGACAAAACAAGAATCCAGAGTAAATCCATCCTGTCAGTAATTCTAGTCGATCCATCAGCCCCAGACAATGCAAACAGTATTAATTCTTGTAACTTTATTACTTTAACCCATTAAACTAATCCATTAATTTTTCAAAAATTTAAAGATTGTGAATAAATTGTAAAAAGAATCATTGTTCAGAATAAAGATTGGACGCCACGAATCATTTCCTCCTCCAGTTCTTCTGTAGTAGATAACTTAATCAAACCGGAATTTTTCTCATTTTGGACAAAAGGCAAAAAAGAAACAGCCAAAATGGTCCTGACCGTTTACTTTTTTAAACCAGGGGTCACTGGATCACCTTAAAATCACGAAACAAGGTAAAAATCTGAGGATCTAGGTTCAGTCAGGCTTTTTCCTTGAGAAGAGGTTAAGGTTAGGTGGGAGTGGAAAGTGGTTTATTTTAGTTCTTTCTTTATGTCAAAAACCTAACTGATTAGTTCATTCAAAAATCAAATTAACGTAAGAAAAATACTGACTAATGAAATGCAATTAATATCTAAACTGAAACTATCTCATGTTATGATGTTACCTCATGTTTCATAGAATCTAGTCACACTAAATAAATAATTCTAACTAAAGACACCGGTAGAAGCAGTATACATTTAACAATCAAAGCCCTTTATTAAACAGTTTTAACAAAAATCCATCTGTACGACAAAGTCGGACTTAAAATTGTTTATGGGGAGGCTTTCTTGTCAGAAGGGCCTGGGAGGGCTTCAGCAGATGGGGAGTCGGTAATAGACTTCAAGGCGGCTGATCCTTCAGTGTACTTTCCTTTGAGTCCGAGTTTCTTAATTCGACCCTTGGATCGAGCTTCAAGTGTGTTCTTTCGATTTTTATCCATCTTCAACTTCACAAGAACGACCTATGTACCAAAATAAATTGAATGTTTTTGACATTAGCACAATAGCCCGGAAAAAATCGAAATACAATGATTAAATATTCATATAGTTAAGTGAGTCACCTTCGATGGATGGATTGCCACTGGAGCACTACTTCCATTGGCTTTCTCACGTTGGATTCGTTCAATGTAGATGCAGAACCTTTTCCGGTAGACTTGAGTCACTTTCCCAACTTGTTGACCCTTGAAATGTCCACGTACGATCTGAGGAGAAACAAATAATTAAATTTAGCTATCTTATTGGATAATTAAGTTGGAACTAACTCCACATCCCCACCAAAACAACAAAAACAACTAATGTATATAATGAATTTCAGTTGTTCATCATCATCCTCTCAGATCCAAGTCTTCGACCTGTACTCTCTTACATTCAAGTTTCACATAGAGTCATGACCCACTCTCTTCAGAGAACCTGACGGGAGGGGTCATGACAAATGAAACACATTTAACAGAGAGTCAATTAAGTGAATGGTTTGATTCATCATTGAGTTACAATACAAACTTAACAAACTGCTGACCTCCTTACTCCCTGATTTCTAGATTTTCCAATTTAAATAAAGTCTGTTTTCAATAAAAATGACTCCCTCCTCACCTGAACCTCATCATCCTTTCGAATTGGGAGACTTCGAACATTGTACTTCAACCTCAATTCCTTTGACAATGGTGATGACATGAGTCGTCGTACAATGTGGGATGGAGCCTGGAAATGTCGTTTCCGATTCTTCCGGCTTGAGCTAGTCACATAACTGTTCCGTTTCATCTTGAAGGAATCTATTTAATAAGTCAAAAAAAAATAAAATAAAAATCATCAATTAATTACTTAAATCACTAATTTTCACAAAACACACGTAAGGTCTTACCGGGTCGGTCACAATAAATTAACCATCCATTTATAATATGGCTCACTTACTAGTTGAGTACCCAATCCCTTGTGGTTTGGTCTTTTGATGATAAGGGTTGACCCTGACCTGACCTTTTGACCTGATTTGACCTGGATAAAGTCGACAAGATGGACTTTCTACGATTTCGCATGTAGAATTACTAGGAAATCTAGTATAAGAACGAAAATCTTATTTATAAATGCATGCAAACTTTTGCCAAACAAGTGAGTTAAAGTGAGTTGAGTTGAGTTAATCTTTTAGTTAAGATAAATAAGTTGCGTTAATATTAGTTGAGTTGAAAAGTGAGTTGAAGTTTGTTGAATGTGAGTTGAGTAGAGTTAAAATTTGTTTAGTTGAAATGTGAGTTGAGTAGAGTTAAAATTTGTTTAGTTGAAATGTGAGTTGAAGTTAATTGCTCAAGTTGAAGTTAGTTGACATGTGAGTTGAGTTGAGTTGACGGTTTTTACCAAAGGCAATGAGTTGAGTTGAGTTGAATTTTCAGCGCCAACCTGAGTGAAACCCTTTTAAGGGAAACACTTGTCATTCTGTCTGTCCGTCCGTAGGTCAGCACCATAACTCGAAAACTGTTTGAGCTAGCAACTTTAGATTTTACGTGTAGTCATTTGGGGTCAATGGCTAGATAGAGTTCAAAGATATGCCTTCCATGTGACCTTTGATCTGGGGCTGCAATGATGACCTTCTTGCCCTATCCCACTATCGCATCCCCCTGTCCCACCCCTTATCCTACAACCCCATCCTCCTATTCACCACCACATAATATGCGCCATATAAGCATGTACATGTGTGATATATCTATGTGATCTATGGGTGATCTAGGGGTATCTAAAGTTGATCTATGGGTGATAATTAGCATAGTTGAAAACGTGGGGGGGGGGGGGGTGAAGAACCCCCCTAGACCCGAAGGGCCCAGGGACCCCCTCGAGACTCTGAGTAAAGAAAACCAATTTTTTCCAGAAATTTTTGAATTTTTAGGGTATTTTGACCCAAAATTTCCAATTTTACTTATTTCCGTATGAAAAATGGTTAAATTTGATGCTTATTTGACCCAAAATCGCTTTGAAAAGGGGTCTAAATGGGCATTTTTGCTATATACACCTCAAAATTTTTGGCGCGCGCCATAGTTTTACTATCGTCTCACAGACCCCCCTTCGCTTCGCTGGGGCGGACCCACCCTTACAAACCGATCGTTTTCAAGTATGATAATTAGGTGATCTGAATGATCTATGCGTGATCCATTGGTGATCAATGGGTGATCTATGGGTGACAGAGGGGTGAGGGAAAACCAACTATTTCGTTTCGCCCCATAGAGGAAAGAGTTTCGCCCCTTCGCTTCGTTACACATGTGTTTAACAGTTTATTGTAATTTAAAAATCTCCAAATCAATTACCCAGAATGCCACAATGGACTTTTGGGGAAAAAACAATTCATCTATGTGGCAGCACCTTCCATTTATATATGAATAGCTCAACAACTCCCGAAGACTCTGAAACTTTGCGGATGAATTCCTGGAAAAGCCATATAATCAAATCAGTAAAACGTTTTTATTTTGTGCAAAGTAAAACTTGTATTAAGAATGTACAAAATTTTGCAATTATGAAAATGAACGAAAATTATAGAATATGGATGGGGGTTATCGGGATGACAACCAAGACGTAACTTTGCATGGACCAATACAAGGCATGGTTCAAGAATCCATTCCATTGTGAGCTCTCTCATTTCTCTACTTACTGTAGAGCAGGGTGGATGTGTAGAATTTTCAGTGAACTTCTCTCCTAAATTGTTCCTGACATTGGTAAGTGTTCGAATTTCATTTTTGAAATCGGTGTTTTTCAAATATGCAGTGCATTTTTTGCGGGGTCAAGGGAGAAGTGTCAGTGACCTGAGATTTTTCAAAACTAACATAAAGGGTATGCGGGAGGGGTTTGGGTGTGGGGGAGGGGCCACGGAGAAAATATGTCACATATCCTATATAAATACCCTCCATAAAACAACGCCACCACCCGTGACGCTGGGGGCGGGGTCATTGTCATGAGGGGTCATTGTAGAGGTCAGAGGTCATTCAGGAGTTGGAGGGTTTGTGGGGTGAATTTTGAGGTCAAATTCTGATTTGGTTGTGGAAGGAGGAGGGTTTGATGTTGATGGATGAGGGACGAGGAGGAGGGTAGAAGGCGGCGGGAGGGGGACTGTGAGACTGGGTCAATGAACGGCAAAATAGTCGATTTGTTGATTTGACCTTTGGATGTTGTAGTTGTAGTTGGGATTTGAGGTCATATGGTTTTATGCTGGTTTTGAGTAATAATTAAAAATCATGAATTGAGTAGCTAGTCCAATTACCAGTACCAGTATTCCACAGTTTTGTAAAAAAAATCAGTTTCGTTTTAGGGATCATAATTTTTAAGATGATGGAAAAGGTCAAAGGTCATCAAGAAGGGTTCACCATTCATTTCCCACTAACAAATCCCATATTTCGGGGAAAACTAATTTTTATTCATTATCATATTTTTGAGCTTTGAACAATTGCACAAGGGAGGGGTTTGGTGTGGGGGATGGGTCACGGAGAAAATGTTTAAATATCCTAAGTACTCTCCATATAACAACGCCCCCGCCCGTGACGCTGGGGGCGGGGTCTAAACTTTGGCCTGAAAAGGGGGTCTAAATTGTAAAGATCCCCCTCACTTACAAATCCCATATTTATTTCGGGAAAAACTGATTTTATTCATTATATTCAGAACTTTAGTGTATTGTACCAACTTTTGCGCTGTGGTACAGTGGTACAGTGGTTGGCTTGGGTTGTGTTCCCATTCCCATTTCCTCCGCGTCGTTTCATTCCTTTCGCTTTCCATAGAAATCCTCGTCCCATTCCCCAGTCGTGGACAGTCTCCTATTCCTATTCCACAATCCAACACACAGTGGACTCACTTGAAACCAATTCTCTCTTGTCCTTTCAGCCACCACCATCAGCCATCCATAGGAGGAGGACATTACCATTGCAAGTCAACGGGTAAGTAAAGACCAATTCAACCCATGGGTTTCTCCATACTAAAATACATTGCAATTCACAAATTGGACGTAAGATGATTGAATGGCGGGATAAAGGGGGAAAGGTTAGAGGTCAAAGGTCAAATTGGATGAAAATGATGGAAGAGGGGATTTGGGGTCATGTGGAGGTCATGTCATGATGTATTTAGGGTTTTTGGAGGCGGAGGTCACGGGGGGTCATTGTAGATGTCAGAGGTCATTCAGGAGTTGGAGGGTTTGTGGGGTGAATTTTGAGGTCAAATTCTGATTTGGTTGTGGAAGGAGGAGGGTTTGATGTTGATGGATGAGGGACGAGGAGGGTGGATGGTGGCGGGTGGGGGCATGTGCGACTGGGTCAATGAACGACAAAATAGTCGATTTGTTGATTTGACCTTTGGATGTTGTAGTTGGGATTTGAGGTCATATGGGTTTATGCTGGTTTTGAGTAAATAATTAAAAATCATTAACTGAGTTGCTAGTCCAATTACCAGTATTCCACAGTTTTGTAAAAAAAAATTCAGTTTCGTTTTAGGGCTCATAATTTGTAAGAGGATGGAAAAGGTCAAAGGTCATCAAGAAGTGTTCATCATTCATTTTTCACTAACAAATCCAATATTTACATATTTCGGGAAAAACTAATTTTTATTCATTTTCATATTTTTGAGTTTTGAACAATTGCACAAGCTTGACGTTTACATTTGTGCAGTTAAAATTAAATCATCAAAATATTCATCTTACAATTAGTTAACATACATTTCTTTTGACATTTTATTACCCACTCTCGGTCATTTGGTCAGATGTCAAGTCAATGTCAGTTTCAGTCAGTTCAGCAGCCAAAACTCCCAAAAAACCGCTCATTTTTCTGTCTCAACTTTCCCTCCCGGCCCCGTCTCACCCTAAAC
>JAQIYE010000797.1:0-10686 GCA_034699765.1 Xenyllodes armatus
CGAGAAGTTTCAATCCTTCAACGTTTTTTAAAAATATGTTTATTTTCCTCTGTACCGTATAGAGTTTCCACAAAATTCAATTTACCATTTCCAATGTGTAGAATTTAAACTACCGTAAATGCGGTTCATTAACATTCGAACGTTCAAGGACATAAACAAATTCCAATGAATCAAAAACATGTCTGTCGTTCTTACACGCAAATAAGTCATGAGTAGTTTTGAAAAGTTTAGAAAATTATCGGTAATAAGGTTTAGTGATATAATTCCTGATACCAAACTAAAAGTTATAAAAGATGATCAAAGTTCTATATATAGCCAGAGCCATGGCAGCCTTTGGACCGCTTATCCAAAGTTCCTTTACATCAATGTCATTTGTCTTTAAACTGGCACAGGTTAAATAGCCAGTTTGTTCCGGCGAGTCTCAAGGGGAAGCCTGGAACTTCCACTCCACGCTCTACACGACAAAACGACACATTGCATTAATCCACAAAAAAATTTCAAAGGGGATACTGGCTTGGGTGGTTTCAAGATCACAAATAATTCATTTAGTTCTTAAACTGATTCCCTAAGCATTTGTTAAATTTGTTTATGCCCACTGAGTGAGTTAATTTTGAATTCGTAAGCTCTGGAAATTGTATCTCAATTAAGCTTAAGCTAACTAAACTCTGAAATGCATTGATTGGGGAAGTGCTCTGTGAATGAACGGGGTGTTTTTGGTTTGGACCAAAAAAGTCATTCATATCCCATTTCCCCTTCAGACATCTCAAAATCACAACAGATCACGATCTCGTGGAATGGAGTTCAGTTATTCGATGTTATAAAAGATCAGTGTGCCAATGGGCACAGTCTTTAGTGGACTGGTAGCCACGAGAGTCCGACTCCTGGACTTCATCAGTTTCTGACTCACATATTTTGAAAACCCTAATTCACATTCGGCATAAACATCTTAATTTATCAGTATTCTTTGTCTCAAATTAGAAATGTCTTGGCAAATGCTTGTTCTACAGGAATAACATATTTTCCTATGTCCCTGGAAGTCCTGCATTTCGCTCATTCAAATCAAAACAAAGAAATCCCATCCCATCCCTGTCTCTAATAATTATTAAAAAAAATTTCCGTGCAACAAAAAGTCTAATAATGCCGTTCTCATGTACAAGTGCAGCGTCAGTTTGGACGAGAGGGAACTTGAACACAACGTCCAAATTACTGAGTGCTCTCTCAATTCATTGCAACCACAATTACTCCTCTGCCCCAACGAGACAACGACTTGAGCTTCATCAAGAGTCTTGTTCGACACGAGAGAGGAACAGGACAGTGACCTCGTATTATAATCAGTCTGCCATTGACATTTGTGGAGCTAAGGTGAAAAATTTGTTCTTCGTTTTCCTAGTATGTATTGTAATGCATGCATGCTACAAATTTGAGTCAAATTTTTCTGTAAAGCGTGATCAATTTTGCTAAGAAAGTAATTTCTGTGGCTTGGAAGACCGGACTGGTCCTCTTTTCTTATCGTTAGACACGAGGGAGTTTTGCAAAAGGGCATTGAAGTTTGACATGTTTGGGAGCGTTTGTATCTCTTTTTTTGTTTAAAAAGTTGTCGAAAGAGATTTGAAGTGAAAATTAGTACGATTAGTATGGATTTATGATGACATTCATTGAAGGTACGTTTTAGAAAGCAGTTATCGTTTTTTGAAATTTCTTAAGGGTGAGCTAACCTTTTTGAATTAAATACAAACGATAAGGCTTGTCATGGACCATTTACTTACGTGGATCTGGACTCCTTTAGGTATCAGTCACAGAAACAGTAAATAAAAACAAGTCCAGACACATACGTGTTCCAATTTATCATTTAAACTTTTGGAGTTTGAGTTTCAATGATATTTGAAAAAACTGCAACTTTTTATATATTTCTCTTATATAACTTCATCTCATGGTAAATGGATAAGGACTATTGATTTAAGTATCACAGAGCTACCCATGTATTTTTAAAGCAATTTGGACTTTGGATCTCAATTTTGGACAAACAGAAATTTCTTGTCCACTCCAGCATTAATCAATCTCTGGAATGATAACATTTCAACACAGAGTTCATATACCACCCTAAATAAGTTCAACAGATCTTCAGTAGTTTGGGATTTTGCTCTAGATTCGTCTCAAAGGAGTCTATATCTTTAACAAATGCTCAAATCAAAAACATTGTTCTACTATAAATGCAATTACTGCAAGCCTTATTTGAAACAAAGCAATTTCACAAAAAGTCAAAGCCTGAATTAAGTAGTCCGCAATAAAATTTTAGGCTGCATTTCAAAATACGAAATGATTTTCTCCGGGCATCCTGTGTAGTTGTTTAATGCCTTTAATGTTTATATAATCGTCTTAATTATAAAAAAGCTTTGCGTTGTTTTGAACTTTCTAATTCTTACATAAAAATGGATTCAATCTAAAGATCCAAGTGTTAAACGTAAGAATACAAATGTTATCCCACATTTGGTACACGTTCCTTGAGTCTCATATCAAGTTAGGGGTGGAGGTCAAATACGTGCATTGGGTTCAAGTTCCCATACTCAACTTCAGCCTTGCGAAATAATTTTATATACACAAATTGGTTTCACGAATTTTGCACGCTTTGGTAATACAATTTGGGTTTGTTGAGCCAAGGAACGACTATGGGTTTGCAAATTTTGTTTTTCAAATCCTACTTTTTTGTTTTGCATTTATTTTCGTTCTTTTTTACCACGCTTTATCTTGTTTGTAGCCAAAACATGTTCACACATATTCAACAAAGATCTTTTTCACGGGGAATTAAGATGAATTATCAAAACTTTGGAGAATGCATTGTCAAGCATCCCAGCTTCGCAACTTTGGGAGTATTTCCCTAGTTTGTGCATTTAAGAAAAAAGAAAATGCCTTTAAACATTTGCCTTTGCTTTCTCCATTTAAGACAATGGAGAAAGAATATTCAGATTTGAGAAAGCTGTATTTTTGCATACAGACACAAATATTTCAAGGAAAAGAGGCAGGCAACTAGTTCAAAGTTCAATGTTTTCATCTAAACAATCAGGATTTCTATTTTACCGAGTCAATTCAATGAAAGTTACGAAGTATTTGGTCCTAAATCAACCTTATTACCATTTCAAAAGTTAATCATTTTAAAATCAAAATCAACGACTTAAATAAACTAAAACACCAAGAATATGAGTGAAATTCTCGTCTTCGTCTTTGACCCCAAATAACTGGAAATCTCCAGACAAGTCATGATCGTATACACGTTCAGTCCAGACAGTAAAATATGCCAGAACATCTTTAAAAAACTAAGGGAGAAAGTCCATATTGGACACTACAAGGGGTGAGTCTGCTAAATAGGCAAATATGACCAACAGGAACATAATCCATCATCACATTTAATATCTTTTCTTAATTGTTCCTATTTTTATTATTAAATGCGGATGTAAGAAGTGCTGTCGGGGGAAGGGTAATAAAATAAAAATAATTGAAAGGGTGAACAAATGGATAAACCAACAGATCGTTTAGAGTCATAGTCCTTTCACGTGAACAACTCCTGTAAAAACTGAAATTATCCTCAAGAAGACAAGACATACACCAAAGATCAATGTGTACAGTACAATTCACCCATTCATTGGTGATCATTTTGATCATCAGTTAGATTTTTCATGTTTATTGAGGATGAGCAAGAGGGGCATGTCTTGGGTTCTTGGGTTTGGGTCTTGACCTTCTTGTTTCTGCCTGGTTCCCTTATCTACAGCCAGCCGGCCATACATGTCCACCCATGCTTTTAAACTGGATCTGGACATGTCCTTTTTTGATACTTGTCCCCTACTAATTAAAAGTTCATCCAGATTCTGTATATGTAGATTCAAATATAAATAGAATTACGTACGGTACTTCTTACAAAGGACCTTTTGAATTTTAACGTCATAAAATGACCATGAATTTCAATATCATTATGATGAGGGAATTCCATAATCATTGTTGTAATGGAAAATCTTTTCTTGTTGGCGACCTTGGAACCATAGGACATATTCAAAAGCCATCGTTGAACAGATTTATTAAAGGGTGAAACCCCTTTAAGTTTTCCGCTAGTCCGTCTGTCTATCTGTCTGGCCGTAGGCGCGATAACTCAAAAACGCTTTGAGCTAGCAACTTGAGATTTTCAGCATCGTCATTTGGGGTCAATGGCTCGGTCGAATTCGAAGATGGACCTTCCACGTGACCTTTGACCTGGGCCTGCAATGATGACCACCCTCATCCGGATGACCGGGGGTACTCCTGAGGACCTATGTCAATATTGGTGTCAATCCATAGGGATTGGAAAGGGATCATAATTTAGCATGGCGACCCTGACAAAAGGTCAACCGTTTGACCTCTAGAGGTCAAAAGGGCAAATTTTTTAATTTTATTATTTCATGATGTTTTCCGCTATTTAAACCATATTCTAACCCATTCAAAGACTGTTTAAGAGTATTGCCGAGTACTTCCGAGTAGTTTCCGAGTACTTTTGAGTAGTTTTCGAGTAGTTTCTAGTAGTTTCCGAGTAGTTTTGAGTAGTTTCCGAGTACTTGCGAGTAATCTCCTAGTACTTCCGAGTACTTTCGAGTAATTTCCGAGTAATGTTCTAGTACTTCCGAGTAGTTTCCGAGTAGTTTCGAGTACTTCCGAATACTCCCGTGTAGGGTCTGGCCTGGATCTGGCCTGTTTTTAACCTTTCTCTTCACATTTAGGTTCACCCCTTCGTTACACTGCGTCGTTTTAACGGTTTATTTTTCCTACTTTGATCTAAAAAATTGTGATGCTATATGAACGTGCACTTTCAAAGTCCTAGGAGCAATATTCATGCCATAAAATGTTCGTAGTTTTCGAACTCATGAAATTTAACATAATTTTAGTGCATGAGATGGAGTTCTTTTTATGAAACCCAATATGTCATGCATTTGTTGAGCAAGTCACTTATAAGCTTACCTCATTTTATGAAAACTATTTTATGTAATTTTGTTTTCGTAAATAGTAGTAAATTCAGCTTTCGTTTTTTACCAACAGCCCTCCGTACGGTTGACCCCAGCAATGATAATGTATGCTGGTAAAAGCACAGATAGTAGTCATATTTTGGTGAGTTCACGTGTATGCCCTCATGGATCTTATTGTGATTCTATAAACTGGAACTTTTAGGGATTACAATGAAATTTTAAAATGTGCTTTACATGATACCCAATATTTTTTTATTTATAGAAGAGTGCTCAATATTTGCAAAAAGAACTTCCCGTTCGAATTGCTCATAGAATTGCTGGATTTCGAACCTTACCTTTTATTGTCGGATGCAACCCAATAATACTTTCCGTAGTAAGTGCAGTTACCAATTCTAATTTGGGCCAAAGAGGCTTCCTCATAAAATGTACAAAAACATAGTGAACTAACTGCTTGATTTTTAATTTCAGCACGAAATGTACATTCGAGCCTTCCATATACTTAATGACATTCCTCCAATTCAAGACCTCAAGGATGAGGCTGAGTACAGTCTTGTCCTGGAAAACCTTCTTGAGGACTTCAAAAACGTTGTGACTCAGTTGGCTGAAGGCTTTAGAGCTTGCCAAAAGCATATTAAGGTTAGCGAAATTCCTTTGTGATTCAAAGTACTTGATCTTTAAGTTCAAACTTTTACAGTCGATGATTAACCTTTCTTAATATCTTTCAATCAATTTGCAGCAAGAAGATTTAGTAAGACAATTTTTAGACAGAACCCTGACTTCTCGATTAGGGATCAGGATGTTGGTCACTCATCATCTTGCCTTATGTGAACAGAAGGTAAGAATTTCTTTTACAATAAAACAAGAATTGAACATTTAAATGTCCGAATTAGAGTGAAAACTCACAATGAAACATAAACACCATCACACAATTATCGATGTCGCTTCGCACAATCAATTCGACAAATAACGTACATACCATTAACTACTAATTCATGATTAACCTCAAATATTGACCATCAGCATTGAACTTTGATCATCTTTTTTCAAAAATGGGTTAAGGATCATCGCACTCATGATTAGCAATTAATCCTTGCCTTGAGACATATAGCGAACTTTAACATGATTCCCTTGTATTTTTTCAGCCAAATCACGTTGGTATTATCAATATTTCAATGAAATTGAAGGATGTGATTGAGAGATGGGCAGATTTTGTTACAAGGATTGCTGAGGATAAGTATGGGAAAGCTCCAAGGATAAAATTGTCTGGTCATATCAATTCCACATTTCCCTACATCCAACTCCCATTGGACTACATTTTCCCAGAGCTCCTTAAAAATGCTGTTCGAGCTACAATTGAGACTCATATTGACCTTCCAGAGAGTGCCCTTCCACCCATTCAGATTACCATTGCCAATAATGATGTCGATTTTATTATAAGGTAAGGAACCCCCAATGTCATGTAAATATATTTCCTTTAGAAATCAGTATTACAATTAGCTCAAGTAAGTGTATTTACCATTATTTCTGTAACAATGATTTTACAGGATATCGGACAGAGGTGGTGGAATCCCACACTACTTGGTTCCTAAAATTATGCAGTACAACTTTACTACGGCTCATACTCATACTCCGACTGAAGACAACAATGATCCATTTAGCAATATGTTGGACATTGCAAATTCATCCACTACAGGCCCAATGCATGGATATGGATTTGGACTTCCAACCTCTAGAGCCTATGCCGAGTATTTGGGTGGTTCCCTCACAATCCAGTCTCTTCAAGGGATTGGATCAGACGTGTACTTGAGGTTGAAGCACATTGACTCAAAGTCTGAATCATTTCGCATTTAATATTTTACCGTCAACTAATTAATCAATAAAGCAATGAATTCTTTTGCCAAATAATCCTACGATTTTTCATTTCATAAAAAGGTCAAACACATATTCTTGAAATGATAGAACTGTACAGCACGGGATTGAATTTTCTACGACACTAAAAGGACAACCTTTAAACTTGCGGATCTCCTGGGAAGAGAGCCGCTTGTGTTTACTTTCTTGAAAATATTAAGGATCAAACCTATCAGATTTGAATATTTTTCTTCACACTCCAACCTCCAAGGACTTAATTTAATAAAAGTGAGTGACGGTGTCATGAAAAATCTGAAAGAACTCTCGGTGGGTATGCCATTGGGGAGCACATTTCCATGCAAATTAATTCAACGGGGTTCCAAGATTTTTTCTCATCTCATTCAATAAGTTAGACGGAGAATCAGTGGTTAGTGTATGAAAATAAATTGTTAAGATAGTAAAAAGGAAGAAGTTCATTCAAAAGATGACACTCATATTGTTTAAGACCTTGAAGAACGCCCCTGACTCATAAAACTTTTTCAACGCTCCGGCATTAACCCACTCCTTAATTTTAAAGATACTTTCAGTCGACGAGTTTTTAAATGTGAAATGCGAGAATGTTTTTATGATTAGAAATGAACTTATTTTTTAGATTTTGTTTCAATAATGATCTTATATTTTGTTCCTTCTGGAAGAATCGTTGAAGACTCAAATTTGGAAACAGATCCTCACGATTAAAAATATTTGAAGATGTACTGTCAACTCGAATAGGATTGCCTTCTGAATTTGTAAAAAATGTTACAAATTCTTTGTTGTTATTCCTTTTGCGATCTTTACAAATTTTATTATATCTTCGTTCATCCCTAAAAAATTCCACGTGGGGTAATCCTGGTCACCCTTTCCCTGGCCACCCTAAATTCAACTTTTGAAAGAATAAATATATCTCAAAAACTATCATCTGATCCTTGTAAATATTAATATTTAATTGAAGTTTAGATGGGAAATGGAACTGTACTAATAACTCACCCCTTAACCCCATCCCATTTATTTCCCAATTTTTTCTTCACTCCAAAAATTTTCAATCCTCATCCATGTATTATATGATAGCCTGTCTTGGATTCGTCGAGAGATCTCTAGAATGTAAATGTTCTTATTCAAGACGGAGAGTGGAAACTTTCTCCCTTGACTTTCTTTTTCCACTTGAATGAGTGATGTGGAGATTGTGGGCCGGGAAGGGTCTTTTTTCATAGGAATGAGCCCGGGCCGTGTACTTATCCCCATTGCAGGAGTCCTTCAAGTGTCTGGTCTGAGGCAACATCATACTTTCTCTAACGTTAGTTACAGTGGAGAGTCATGAATAATGGGATTTCAGTACCTGTAACTCAAAATTGCATTTCATATACAACATACAACCTATATAGTCGCCACTGTTTAAAGAGAATGTATACTTATTTGGTAAAATTAAATGCTTGCATGGGTTTGGGGTAAGTAAGGGAAAGTAACATTGATAGCCAAGTTACCCACAACTTCGGTATGAGGTTTATTGTCATCGAGATTCTGGTCATGCTTTGGGTTGTTTTCCTTCAGTTTGATAGAATTTGAAGCCGTTCTTTTACATGGAGGTTCTCGACTTCTACAGTTTCAAAATCTAAACTATTTTCTAAACCATAAAACTTCCCACCTGCGGCGTCAAGCTACGGCCCAATCAGACCACCATAAACCGACATTTTGTTGGATTTGGGACCATCTTAAGTCGACCTTTTGGATCACCTTTAACTGAAATGTTTTGTTGGTCTTTAGACCACCACAAGCTGACCTTTGGTTGGCATTTAGACCAGCAACTAAACTTATGACTGGAAGCACTAATGGAACTAAACTAAACTTTTGAGCTGGAAGTTAGAAGTGCTTTCTAAATGTTCATAAAAAAGCCCGACTGCTTCCCAACTGAACCAAATTATCTCATGAACAATATGACAAGAATATGGTCGCTGGAGGGACATCCCATCCAGCTGTTTCCCAACTGAATAAAATTATTTTACAAAAGCTAATATTCATAACTCCGTATACCTGCTTCCCGACTAGAAATCAAATTCTAAAAAACGTTCATAAAAAAGTCTGACTGCTTCCCAACTGAACTCACTTATCAAAAATACTTGTCACGTTGTCCAAATATCCTCCTAGTCGTTTCACAAATGAAATCAGTTTTTGGGCTTGCTTCCAATTGAAGCAAAATTCGCTTCTAATCAGGTGCAAACTAACCCTATTTTTTGTGGAAGCGCGGACAGACCGACCTAAATTAGTTTAGGGACTGAGATGCTGAATTGGTCTCGTCCTGTTCCACAGTCCCCGCAGATAGATTGGTATCTGATGCAGGCGTTTGTGATCCCAACAGTTCAGATTCGTTGGTATCTGACGGGGTCGCGTTCTGCCCCGTGAGTTCTGGGAGGACTGAAGGGTAATGTGATGGGACCTGGAGGACAGCTGCTGAGTCATTGATCGGCAACTCAACAAGCATCCTTCCGGTTGGCAACTTCTTTGGAGAACTCCAGGAAATCAACATACTCAGACTTGTCCCACTCGAAACAGTCCAGCAGCACTTGGAAACCGAGGTCTTTTTGTTTCTGAGCTCTCCTGGCCTTTCAGCTCTTGTGATTTCCATTAAAAAAACAGACAAAAAAAGGAAAAACTGTTTTAGAAAGAAATCGTTCATTAATTACAATTATTCATTAGAAAGTTAAAAAACATTATTAATTAGAAAGTTTACATTATTATGGGTTGCATTGCGACGCATTATAAGATCCCAGGTGTCCGGTCTGTCCGTCCGTCACGACGATAACTCGAAGAAGTGTTTCATTCGACAAGAGATTCTGGAGATGAAGAAACCATTTGACTTGAGTAAGGAGATCCTGTGTGAAACAGGGACGAAAGGATCCATTTCGAACTTCTCCAGCCATTGCCAGAGCCTGGATGAGGCCTTCCAGTGACTTGATCCCGGATAGAGACAAAAGCTTAACAGCTTCCCAACTGAACTAAGTTATCTTTAAAACATTCACAAAATAGCCTTAGTGCTTCCCAACTGAACTAAATTTTCGGATGTCCTTATCTAGTTGTCCAAATATCCATCTAGCCGCTTCGCAAATAAAATCTGTTTTAGACTTGCTTCCTATTGAAGCAAAATTCGCTGTTAATGAGGTCGAAACTGCCCCTATTTTGTGGAAGCGCGGACAGACAGACAGACGGACAAGGCCTTCCCATAGGAGCTCCGATGATCGGTCCAAAAACTGTAGTTTAAGAAAAAAGTTGCAAACTGAGTCAACCGTCTCTGTCTATCGGAGCCCAGTCCATTATTGTAAGACCAACAAGTATGTGATCAACAAAGACAATATCAACGGAATGAGAAAGAAAAACACATTTACACTAAAAGAGATATCGTCGCGGTTTGCGCCCGGCATGAAAAAATTATAATTACGCTTGCATCCCATTTTTGAATCCCAGACAAAGCTCAAAAATATTTTTCTTTTCAGAACAATTATTTCTTCAATTCCGATCCAATCCACAATCTATCTACAATACACAATCTAAGCACGTTTATCCAGATTTCATATTCCACTCAAATTAACAAAAAAATGAGTGTAACAAAACTGGTGTACTAAGACTATGAATGTGATGATCCGAAAGGCTAAACAAAATCTTGTATAGTTACAAAGTACAAAAATCACAGGCTTCTGAAAACTTAATATAATAAAAAAAAATACAACGTTATGGGTTGGGCATGGCTGAAATTTTTGAGGGAACAAATGGAAATACCTGAAACGTCATTTAAAGCCCTTCATTGAAATAGTTTTATGATTTCTTT
>JAQIYE010000798.1:0-10684 GCA_034699765.1 Xenyllodes armatus
AACAAATTGCATATTAATTAGAGAACGGTTTATGATTTTTAACATTTATAACAAACTTGGAAAATTTACTAAAATGAAAATGATAGAACTTGTTGGAAGTGCATTTAAAAATTGTTAAATGCCGTTGTAAATAATTTCTAAACACCTAAATTCTCAATGTAGAGTTGATAGGTCCAGTTGTGATATTGTCGTATTGGTTCTAATGTTCTAAAGCGCTGAAAGACCAGCAAAAGCTCCTTACATTACTCATTTTCAGTTTTTAGTAATTTTACTCTCTAAATCCAAAAGAAATCTAAAAAATGATGTTAATAATGAAAATATTTTATGTGTTTTCCAATTTTCAGTGCCAGTCTGGACTCACATTTACTCACCCACGGACCCCCAGAAGTTACATTTGATTGTCCTACATGTCATAAATCCTTTAAACAAAAAACAAATCTAACTCAACATCTCCTCATTCATTCTGATACACCAAAACGATTCAACTGTGAAGTTTGTTTTGGAAAATTCTCAAAAAGGGTTAATCTTCGAAATCATATCAAAAGGAAACATCCTGAACAATTCCTATTAGTCATGAATAATAATAATTTGGGGAGAGGGGGTCCTCAACAGCCTTCATACTCTGGGATCCCTTCCTCTTCTGGCCTCACCCATCATGATCAAATTACTAGCAGCAATACTAATAATAATAATCCTTCATGCTCAACATTCCAAGTTTCAAGTCAGGGTCAGGGTCAAGGTGAGGGTCTAGTGGGCTCTGATGGATCCACTTCCACTTCAGATCCTAATGGAAGAACCCAACAACAAGATCAATTCCCTTGTGAACAATGTGGTCGATCCTTTCTCTTTAAGAACAACTTGAAGGCTCACCTGAGGACTCATACGAGGGATCGAAAGTATACGTGTACCGTATGTGAAAAATCATTCATTTACAAGGAATCCCTTAAAAATCATATGCTCCTTCATTCCAATGAGCTTCCGTATCATTGTCATCTCTGTGGAAAAAATTTTCGAGGTGAGTTTTGGATTTATGATTTAAAAAAAATCATAATCTCGAATTTCTGAGAAAAAAATTCAACCTGTAACTTTTTCTACTAAATTTTCCTTTGTTTTTTCACAGATCGCTCAAATCGTCGGAAACATATCAAAAATGTTCATAAACATTTAGTACAAAATGGTGAGGTACCTCCTCTGGCTCCTCCAAATAAAGGGACCTCATCATCCTCAAGTGGGGTCCCTTCCGGTGGTGACAATAGTCTTTTGGATCCAAATTCTGAGTCAGGTCCAACTCCTAATAAAAAACAAAGGAGAAAACCAAGGTCAAAAGCTCCAGCTCAATCGGACTTGCCCAATGAAACGAGTAACCTGAGCTCATCTGGGTCTCAGTCTCAGACTCCCAAAGGAAGAGGAAGGAAAGGTTCAAAGGTCAAAGTCGAACCCCTTGAGCTGACCCCTCTCCAAGAAGAAGGGGCTCTCAATAAATCTGTGATTGTGAGTAATGCATCTTGTTCCTCAGATTTTGATCGAAAAATTATTATGAGTCCTCAAGTTCCAAGGAATGGGGTCGGGGCAATGGGTCATTTGCAATATGGTCCAGGGTCAGGTCAGGGTCTGGATCCAAATCAACTTCAAATCGTCTCTGGTCTAAATCCCTTGGGCTCAATGGAATCTCCACCTCCACCATCACCAAGATCATATTCTGGAAGACCAGTGATTGTTCGTGCCAGTACGACCTCAAGTCCAAACTCAGCAACACGACTTCAACTTCAAGAGGCTGGACTTTACACAAGGACTACACCACCTATCCAGATCCCAATCCCTCATCATCAGCAACAACAACATCAAAATGTCATTGTGTACCCAAAACCTAAAACAGCCCTCATGGAACTTTACACCTCCGAGTCTCCAGGTCCTGGAGGAGATCCAAGTCTGATGACTTCTCAATATTATGGGTCAAGGGATGGAGGACCTTACGCTGACCTTGGTGGTTCCCAATACTCAACCATCTTTAGTCATGTTTCAAATCAACAAATTCTAGCTCATCATCAACATCGTAATTCCCTTGAGCTCTCATCCCCTCATGGAGGGAATGGGAGCAGTAGCCCATTTGAGCCTGGGACTCCCCATCCTCCATATGGTCGTCTTATGGGAAGGAGTAGTAGTGTCTCATCCACAGACTCAATGGGAACGAGTAGTCATAGTCAGGGTCAAGGTCATGGTGTAGGGAATGGTAATGGAGGAGGAGGTCATCTTCATGTCCAAGGTCAACAGCCCAATCCATTTTCATCCCTCTCCTCTTCCTCCAGTGGATCTGGATCCTCACATTATCCGCTAGGTCCAAGTCCAATTTATGTGAGTACGTCTACCAGTGATTCTTCCTCGTCAGTTCCTTATGGTTTTTGGGGTTCAGGACTTCCCCAAGTTCCTGGACAAACGGGTTCCTCCCAAAATCCCAGCTCAATGCCTTATTACCTTCCACCTGGAATGACTGACCCAAACTCAAATCCCTTGACGATGGACAATCCTTCTTCATTTAATCCCTGTGACCCCCTTGGGGGACTCCCTCATCTGTCCATGTCCATCCCTTCAATGATGTCAGACTCATCAGGGATGATGACCTCAACCTTGGCTGGACATAATAATCCAAACCCAAATAATAATCCACCAAATCCAGCGGCCTCTTCTTCTTCTTCTTCAACTAATTTTTTCTACAAAGACTTTAATAATTTTGACTTTAGTTACTTGTAAAATCCCCTTTTTAGTAGTCCTTTGACCATTCTTTTGTTTTTTTAAATGAAGCTTAAAAGTAACATTTACGTAATCTTTATAGACTTTGACATTTGTAATTTTTTTGTGTCAAAAAAATTGAGACTAATAATGTGAAGAATATGGATCTTTTGGTTACCATCGGTCTCATAAAGTCATTTAGGGTCTCAGACATCCTCAATCTGTTGTTGTGTTATTCTAATTATTAGGCTGAGCTAAGGATTTTATTAGTTTTAAGGAATAACCCTGCAATTAATTTTTAATGAGCACCATGGCCAATTATTCACAAAGAACAATATTGATGCAAATAATTGCATTATTAGCTTAATATCCCAAAAAGATGCATTTACTATAAGTTCTTCAAGTGTCTTTAATATCTACTTAATAAAAACATGAAACCCCAGTGTCAGGTAGGGTTTCTTGTTCGTTTGTAGTTCATGACCTGAGGTCAACAAAGTATTATGGAGCCTGATGATATTTTATTTTAAGAAAATAATTAAAATGAAGGATAATAATTTTAGGATTATCCAAAAATCTCATTCCCCAAACGCCAGCCAGCCAGTTCCTTCATGTGGTTTTAGCCCCAACTTAATGTGACAAATTATAGTTGTAGATTATTAAGTGTACTTACTTTTAGATACATTTTACATATACAAAGTATGATTCCAAAAAAAATGAGCAGGAAATAATGAGCAAAGTGATTTGTTTTATACTCAAGTTTTATTATTTTGTTATTTTATTGAAACTGGTCGTCTTTCTTGGGATTGTGTTTGCAATTTATATTTAAGATCTACTAAAATATAAAATATGAAGGAACGGTGAATTATTATTGTCCATTTTCCCATGCAGCCACAAAGTACCTTTTTACACAAAGATCTTTCCCTTCTTGTTTTGTTTTTAATTTTTTTAGAACAAAAATGTATTAAAAGATAGAAATAAGTTTTCGCACATCTAAAAAAACAATGGTTATAATATTTAAGCAAATATGTCGTCCTTAAGGTTCCAAAAGGAAAGTATTGACTATTAATCCCAAAAATAAATAAAATCTTGCCCTTTGTTCCTTCCTTGTATCAAATATATTATAGTCAAATTGCAATATGATCTTTTTTGTATCAAAAGATTTCTATTTGTCATTATTTTGTAATTAAATGATAAGATTTAATTGCTCTTATTATTGTTATAATAATTATTAGTCCCCATGAGTAGTATTAGTCTCTTTTACATCTTCATCTTAATGATTCTAAAATGTAGTTTGTAGATTTTAGGGTCAGTCTTCTATCTAGGTGGTTGTTGATTTAAGAACGTTGGCATTTAAAACTTAAGAAACGTATTTTAAATATTTGTAACATTAACATGATGAGCTATAATATATGTATTGACAAATTAACTTAATTATTGTCACTTTTTGAGAGTAATTCACAATTTATTATTAATAATAAAAATTCACGCACTCGTAAAAAGAAATTAAGAAAGGGGTTGATCGTTGATCTTTTGGCGTTTCATTTTAATACAAAACGTATTGCCTTCTGACCATTCAGATAGTTTCATTAAAATTATGAATTTTTTTTTACTTTTACACAGTTTATATAGGATTCTGTTTCCTTTGGAGCTGTTTATGTCTACAGCAGTAGTGAAAAAAAATACGAATGACCAAGAACCAAAAAAAATTGAAACAAATTCTGGAGTTGTAAAATTGTAAAAATTTTGATTTATTGGCAGTAAATGATTTGTCAACTACATAGTTGGATTATTATGTGTACACAGGAACCAACTGAATACGTTTAGACGGAACTATAAAATTAAAGTTTTATAAAAGTTTTGACAATGGATTTTTTGATATGTTACATGATTTATGATGAGTTGATTAAAATAATGCTCACCCTCAACTCAAGGAGTCCCTATAACTTGACGCTCCTGCCTCTAAATCGAATCATTTAGTCGAAAATTCCAAAACCTGAAAGGACAAGTAACATTATAGCCTTAGATAAAATGACCATGAGACCCTGGGACTCCTTCCTCCTCTTGACCGTAGTTCTGAGCCTTGACCTGACCTCTTCCATCCCAGATTCATCTTTACCACATGATTTTACCCTGAGCCGAGAAAATTTTGACCCTTCTCATGAGTCTGACCTGGGTCAAACTAGGAGCTTGGACCTCCAAGTAAATTATAGACTTCCTAATCAGGTCAAACCCCTACATTACAAACTCGAAATTCGACCAATCCTCGATGAAGCCCGTGGAATTGGTTGGCGATTCACTGCTCCAGGAGAGATTAAAATACGGATCTTGGCTCTGACCAATACAAAGAACATAACCCTCCATGCAGAGGCTTTGAAAATTGATGGAAATTCTGTTAGGGTAAGCAGAGAATTTAAAAAATAGGACAAAGTCCATTTTTAGAAATGTGTATCACGTTGGGTCTCTGACTTGAACTTAAACTTGAGCAGGTCAAGGAAGAGGGGAATGGGACCATGGTTCCAGTGACCTCGACAACTTTTAACGCACCTGTTAGTTTCTTTATAATTGGACTTGGGGGTCCAGGACTTGGTTCAGGGAAACGATATGAAATTTGTATCCAGTTCATTACTCATCTATCTTGGGGTACTAGCAGGGGCTTTGGCTTAAATTCATACTATGACTCGACTGAAAGGACAACACGGTAACAATATGGCTAATTTTTTGAAGTCTACTTAAAAATTACCCTTTTGGAAGGAACGCTACTAAAATTTTCATTTAATTGTTTTGACTTTGAGGTACTTCGCTCAAACCCATTTCCGGCCCACTGAGGCACGCCGTGCTTTTCCATGTTTTGATGAACCAGCCCTCAAGGCCACTTGGACCATAACTGTCCTCCGTCAGGCTGGATACCATAGTCTCTCAAATAGTAAACTATTAAAATCTGAACCAATGTAAGATGCGATTGTTTTAAAAAACAAAAGGATTTTCAGTTCAAAGCAATATTAAAATTGAAAATGTTTCCAATGGTAAATTTTGATAGGGAAGGTAATCCAGGATGGTATCGAGACACTTTTGCTACAACCCTTCCAATTTCGACTTATTTAAGTGAGTTGGAAAATCGTATTAGAAAAATGCATAAACATTTGTTTGAGAGGACTTTTGATGGTATGGAATTCTTTGTTTTAACTGGCTCAAGTCGGAATTATTGTAAGTGATTTTAAGAATCACTCAGCTCGGATGGATCTATTCGATGGAAAACCAGTTGGAATTTGGGGACCACCAGAAGTAATTGCTACTGGAGCTGGAAAATTTGGAGTGGACTTCGCTGCCAAAACCCTATCATTTTTGCAAAAATACTTAAAGACTCAATATGAACTACCAAAAATGGACTTGGTTTCTCTTCCAAACTTTCCTCCAGGGGCTATGGAGGGTTGGGGGCTCAATACTTACAGGTATAAAAGCATTTAATCCAAATCATGGGTCACAAAATTCTGAACTCCAAACTTGACCTCTTCTGACCCATAATTTTCCAGAGAATCCAAACTCTTATTCCTGGAAGGGACCTCCACAGTTGAGGACAAGTACAATCTAGTGTCCACAATAAGTCATCAATTAGCTCATCAATGGTTTGGTAATCATGTGGGTCAAATGTGGTGGAATGACCTTTGGCTAAGTGAAGGATTTGCTGGATTTCTGGAATCAAAGGTCATCCAGGAATTAGTTCCAGAATTAGAATCCGAAGAGTTGATCCTCCAACGAAGGGCTCTTCAGGAGGATGGGGCTGAGGAGGCTCTGCCCTTGTCCCCAACCATCGACCTCATCAATAACAATACAATGCTAAGGAAAATGTACTCATGGATCACATACTCAAAAGGTGTCAGGGTCATTCGGATGATGGAAGGATTTTTAAGTGAAGGGACTCTTCTTAATGGGCTCAAGGATTATTTGACACAAAAGTAAATAAATGACTCGTGCTATGAAGCTTTTATTTCCATTATATTTTAGGAAAGTCAGCAAATGGTTCCAACGGCATATTAACGCGTGATGTTAATGGTTTTCTCCAGACGTTTTGGAGTTGCTCAACAATCGGATCTTTTTAAAATCCTTCAAAATCATGCCATAAATAGTTCAACAGTCCTTCCTCCAAATCTAACAGTTTCAGAAATTATGGAATCATGGACCCTTAGACCAGGTTACCCCATTCTTCGAGTATCTCGAGACTCTGGGGTTGATAAGCTGCAAATTACTCAGGTATTTTTAGCCTTTGTTAAAACAAGGTTAGATTGATTTTTGTTGGGGAATTTCTTCTTCTGAATAAACTGAAAAATTAATTTTGTACAGGAAAGATTTTTTAACTCTGGTCCACCAATGATTCCAACCCCAAATCAATGGAATGTCCCTATTACATATACCCTCCAGGGTCAACCCCTTGACATTAAGACCAAACATTGGCTCCTTGACCGTGAGCAAGAATTTATTGCTCCAGTTGGAAATCTCAATCGATGGATCCTTGTGAATCCAACTGCGATCGGTTTGTATTTTTTAGGCTTTATATTTAAAATTAAATTATTATTCCAAAATGACATGACTCATTTTCATTTCCTTTAGGATTCTATCGTGTTCTTTACTCGGATGCCGATTTTGAGGCTCTTATCCAACAACTCCAGAATGATCCAAATGAAATTGATCCTGCAAGTAGATCTAGTCTTATTGATGATGCCTTAAATTTAGGATTTGCTGGTTATACTTCCCTTGAAAATTCTTTAAATTTGACAAGATATATGAGAAGGGAGCTTGAGCTGAGTCCATGGATTACATTTTTGGATAATATGAAAATACCCCATGATTTATTTAAAAGAAGTTCTATATTTTTGGATTTTAAAGTGTGAAAACGGAAATTTGGGATAACAATATTTCTCAAATTGTAAAATTAGATCAAATTTTTAGTGCATGGCCAAATTTTTCTTTTCAGAAATACATGTTAACTCTACTAAAGGGCCCACTGAACCTCCTTGGATTTGAGGAATGGCCAAATGAACCAGAGTCGAGAACTCGACTCCGGACTCGATTAATGGATTGGGCTTGTGGTTTTGGATATTCACCTTGTGTAGTTCATGCAGAAGCCATGTTCAAAACCTGGATCAAATCTCCAATAACGAATCCGTTGGTTAAAAATTATTATCGTTTAGAATTTAATTGAGTCTAACTAGGTAAATGTCGGTTCACTTTCTCCGTAGAATTGCCCCAGATCAAAGAGCAACTGTTTACTGCACAGCAATGGCAAATGGGGATGAAATCACTTGGGATTTTATTGTGAGTCAATATAAGACTGCTTCTAAAATGACCCCGTATATTAGACACTTTGTGGACTCAACTCAAGTGAGTCTTGTGAAAGCCCTTGGATGTTCCAAGGAGACATATCGTCTATCCAAGTAAAATGTTCATATTTTGGATTTTTATAATTTACCATTTAAGAATGACATTAAATTTCCTCGTCAAAAATTTTCAGGCTCCTCGACTTGGCTCTTGACTCAAAGTCATTTCTCCTATTCCAGCATCGGAGTCTAGCCCTTCAGGGAGTTGCTGAAAACCCTGGAGGAACTAGACTGATCTTTCATTTTTTAAGAAATCATTTTGATGCAATTTTACCAAGGTTAGTTAAAAAGGATCCATTTATTTAGGATAACTCATTTTTCAACATTTTCATGAATTATATTTTATTAGATTGGGCCAAAGGGCAGTTGCAGGTGTGATTACAACCCTCAGGTGAGGGATAGCCATTAGCCAAGATCAGAACAAATACTAGTTGAATCCGATATGATATTTTATCATTTTAAATTTAACTTAACTCTCTATCCCTTTCCAGCAATTATATTAATAACGATCTAGAACTGGCTGATGTAAGTAAAATTGAAGTTCATCATTTTTATCCTTAACCATTGTAAAATTTACTATTGTTATATGTAAGTATATTTCGACTTGATTTATGGATCAAGGGGACGGAATCAACCTTGATTTGGCTTTATTAAAATCAAAATACCATTGTAAATTATAACAAAACATGATTTGATAAGATAAAACCAAAATATTCAATCCATGTCTTTCAGTTGGAGGCTTTCATAAAAACAAAGGAAGGGAAACTTGGGGGTGTCAAATCAACATTACAAGCCTCGATTGAAAAAGTAAAATCCAATTTATGGTGGATGGAAAGACACTACGAAGGGTTTAAGAGTTGGCTTGCTCATGTTACCAATTAGTCTTACTCGATCAAACTATATATTCCTACCTTTAAATTGTGTTTAATTAATTAACTGAATTAGGATCTACTGATGTAGCTTCATCCGAACCATTAAATTATGAATAATTGTTTAGTTCTTCTGTGAAAAAGATCGACAATAAAAATTTATGCAATGTACTTTCAAAATGGATGATACAATTTGTAAATCCTTAAGTTTTCCTCAGTACAATGAGCAGTGGCAGTGACACAACAATTTGTATAAAAAAGCTTACATTAGTACTAGTGCTATATTTTAACATACTGAAATAGGATAAATGAGTTGATCTCCGCTTCAGTTCCAGTCCTCATCATTCCATTCCACTGCATTATACATACATTGTATTTCAAGATTCGGTGCATTTAGTTCATCTCCCATCAGTCGTCATCTGGGAAAATGATTAGTATTATAATAATGAACATTTAAATAATAAGAACCATATGAAACCACTTTCATGAATCATGAATGACATTATTAACAAGATCATTAAAACTTACCAATTTTTTTTTGGATTCTTTTTAGCCCAGCCCATTTATATCCTCTTAAAAAACGGCAATAATTTTGATACACCCCAACAAAAGGCACCAAGTCCTATACCTGTAATAATTCATAGTCTCATCAGTTGGTGCGTTGGACCCACCAGCGTCTAGGCTAGAGTTTCACTCAGACTGGTTCCAAGAAAATTCCACAGTCGAAGTCGACCGTCTACCGGAAAAATGCTGGAGTCAGTCCTCAACCCCGACACCAAAAGTGTTTGACTGGACAGCCTCGAGCCTGACTCTAATGCTTTGGTGTCGGAGCGTGAAACTCTAGTCTAGGTTGGTGAATTCACCCCAATTTCGTTCATATGATTAGACATTTTATTTGTACGAAACAACCGAGAAATATATAAGTATTTTTATGGGAGATCCTTGACCTGTAGCAACAATTCCAACTGGGCTGACAAATGATGGACCTCGAAGTGTGTAGATAAATGAACCAACTCCATTTGCGGGTTCTTGGACGGTTAGCTCAAGGAAAATGGGTGGTGATACCATCTTATCAATAATTAACTGACTGACTAATTAAGTCAATGGTAATCCAAGTCACAAGAAGATTTGATGTTAGAATTATTATGAAAATTTATGAGTTTGTGGGAAGGGTCTGATTCATATTTCTGTGGGCTGGGGCGAAAAGGATTTTTTGTAAAAGGATGGTTTTACAAGTTATGACAAATTCTATCTTATTGAATATTTTTTCTAGCTATCAGGCAGCATTCTTTTAATTGTGTCAATTATCTATTTGTTTGATACCGGATTTTAACGTTTTAAGTATGTATATCTCTTTTCAGCAATAATTATATTAGCGATGACTTATTAGAACTGGCATGATCATGATCCCGAATCCATTGAGGTTTAAAATTTACTATAATAATATAACGATTCCTGGATGATTTATGGATCAATGGGACGGGGAATTACCTTGAGGATTACCACTTACTTGATCAGACTCAAAATTTTATACAAACCTTTCCAACATGATATAGTTTAATAAGATAAAAATTTGAATTCATAATCATCTCTCTGGGTTTTCAGTTGGAGACTTTCATAAAAACAAAGAAAATGAAACTTGGGATTGTTGAATCAACTTTAGAAGCCTCAATTGAAAAAAACAAAATGAACAGGCATTTCGAAGGTTTTAAGAGT
>JAQIYE010000799.1:0-10683 GCA_034699765.1 Xenyllodes armatus
AAAAGAATTGGAGAAAGCCCAAAGGATCCTCGATGAAAATAGGAAGAGGGTTGCTGGACTGGACAAGGAGAGGAGCCTGGTCCATCGAAGTATCATACGTGCTGAAGCTACATCTAATGAAAATGCAAGCCTTGCTAAAACACATGAAGTTGCTGTCCGAAACCTTCAGGTACTAATATACAAATTTTGATTTTACCATTGACCTTTGACAAAAACAATGCCTAAAATAATTTAATCCTTTCCATAGCTTGAGATTAAAAGTTATGAAAAAGAAATTGCTCGACAAGAAGAAACGATCCATAAACTGGAACATGAACGAGATCAATACAGTCATGAAGCTACAAAATTGGCTCAACAAGTAAATGTACAACTGGAGGAGATCCGTCTCATGGATGCAAATATTTTTGAGTATCGTCGAATCCTTGGGGACATTGATACAAAACTTAAGAAACAAAGACAAATCTATGAGAATGTTCTTGCGGACAAAGCCATATTGTCTCGATCCTATCGAGAAACACTGGTTAGCGGGAATTGAAATTGCCCTGACCTTGAACAATATCTTAAATATCTGCAAGGCTTAAATATGCTAAGCGTTTCCTAAAAATTGCAAATTCTTCGAATTTTTAATTTACAGCAAGAAATTAGGGACAACGAGACAAAAATTGCTCATCTGAATCACGACATCATTTCAATGAGATTTCAAGTGGCTGAAAAAGATATTATTATCAAGATTGAGGCCGAAGGTAATTAGTTTACGAAACAGTGTAACGAAACAATGAAATTAAAAATGTCAATTCTAATTTCATTGTACAGTGTATGAACGACTCATCCGAGATACCTTTTTCTTCACTGGAGAAGCCAAAAGGATTAAGCGAATGGCTCATGACATACAGAGGACAGTTGAGGCTCTTGATGTTGAGAGATCAACTTTGGGTCGGACCGTTGCTGAGATCGAAGGAGAGATTGCTAAACAAAATTATTATGCAACAGGGGCAGAGTCAAGAAAGGAAATGTATTTTCGGAAATTGATGAACAAAAATATTGAACTTCGAAATGTTTGGGAAAAGTGGCGTGCCCTTCACTCAACCATTCGAATTGGAAATTATCATTTTCGGAATACACTCCAAGAGATTCGAGAAATTCGATACAACATTTTTGTGAACAAGTAAGGGAAAAATTGAATTTAAATCGACTAAATTAATTTGCACTTGTTCCTATTCAACCATGTAAATCTAACTTTATCCCATCATTTGTTCAACAGGAAGGAAAAATTATTCCTAACCCAAGCTACACTCCATTACCGGAAATTAAAGCATGAAGAAGTGGTTCTTGAGTCCTGTATTTCCAAGGAACAATGTATGATTAACGATCTGAGAGACCAAATGAAGCATCCAATTAATGTGCATCGGTGGAGGTTGTTAGAGGTAAATAAAAAATTTGATTATTTCGAAAAAAATACGTTCGCAAATTTTTTATACGGCCTATTTCTAACCTGCTCGATTTCGATACCTTAACAGTTCACAAATCCAACTGCATTCACAATGGTTCAAAAAATCAATCTCCTGACCAAACGAATTGTTCAACGAAACTCTCTCCTTGTCCAACAAGCCAATCAACTAACTCACAAGCAACAAGTCTACCAACAAATTCGTGAAGCCCTCAAAAGATCCCCTGGACTTGAGACAAGAGAAAATGTTCGATATCAAACGGGTCTTTTCCAGGCTAAGAAAAAACAACTCAAGTCCCTGAAGGTTGAACTCAAGGCAGCTGAAGCCGAGCTGGAATACTATGAAGAAGAAAACAAAAGGATGAAGGATCGACTCCTTAAATTGAAAAAGTTATATTTTAAGAGGATGAGACAAGGAGTCAAACCAACGGAATTTAAAGGGGAGTATTACGGTGAGGATGACTATGTACGTCGACCTTCCAAGACAAAGTCAGGATCTGGATCAAAGGGATCCATCGGTTCCATGAAATTACAAAATGGACACTTGGGAAAAAATCAATCACGGCGACTGAGCCCATTTGATCTGGAAGACTCTGAAGAAACTGTGGAACAAGAGGACGAAGAGGAGGAGGAGGAAACCTCAGAGTTCTTCATGGAATCCAAATCCAAAATTCCAACCTTGCCATTAATTGAAATGACCAAAATCCAACCCCACAATGAAGAATAGATTAGTCAACAATTCGAGTCTCATGCCTGCTAAACTAAAATGTAAAATAGAAGACTCAAAGAAAATTGAAATAAATTCATAAATTGGTTTATATAAGAAAGATTACCGATTTTCTATCCGATAAAAAGACTAGTTGACTAAGTTTATTCAGGGAAAAATAATTTCTATTTTGAAATCAGAAAAAAATACACCGGCAAAAATACCCAACTAACCTTGTGAGACAAAATACTATTAAATTATTGAATGTCATACGCCTGATGCCTTTGATTCATTATCCGTTTGTCCTACTGGACCAAATTCGTATTGACTCCAAACTCTATCAAAAATTGGACGGCACCTTACTCTTCCTTTCAGTTTTCCACAGAGTAGAAATATCCCTGCCAGCTTCCGGTGAAGGGAATAAATTTCTTCTGGTGGTGGACATAGTCTCTCCTTCACCATAATTGGAACCTGCTCTTGTATCCGAAATGTGATCTCCTGAGTCCCAAAATCATAAGGTTCATCGCCAATACGAAATGCCTCTCCGAGGATAAGTACAGTGTCAAGGTGAGCCTTTTCCATCGTCTATAAGGCAAACAATATACATTTTGTACGTACGAATACAAATATGGCACTGGTAGTTGCATAAATGAAGTGACAAAAAAGGAATTTGTAGGAATTGATGATACCTTTGACTCATAACCGGTTAGAAATCCAATTTTTCGAGACATTTCAAGGATAAGCTTTGTGTCTTTGGCAGCAGCTCCTTTCAATATTTGTAAGTACAAGTCAACGAATTCTTTCCTGTATTCCCGAGATGACCCAAAATCCAACAATCCGATCTGTAAAAACATAACGAATGTTCACTTTCAAAAAAAATATAAACTGCTTAAAGGTCAAACAGTAATGATGCATTTAAAATTCACACACCTGTTTTGTTTCAGTATTGTACAAAAAGTTTGACCAATTTGGATCCGTTTGCATAAACCGAAACTCAAAGATTTCACGAAAAAATAAATCCAATAGAAGATATGAAATTCTATCCCTGGTTTCTTGATCCATATTTTCACATTTGTCTATTGATATCCCTTCGATTAGCTCAGTTGTATAGATCTGCTTTGTAGAAAGTTCATCTGAAAACACCAAAGTAAAGTGTAATGACTTTGATTAGAAAACTGGGCTCAGCCAGTGTATGAATTTGGAATTTAAAAAGTCACCCGTGACTTACCAATAACGTCTGGAACATAGTAATCCGGGTAAGGTTCTAACAATTTCCTGAATCGCTTGGCACATTCCTTTTCTCTCACGTAATCAACTTCCCATCTTAATTCCCGTTTAGCAACTTCAATGATTTTGTCAGCAAAAATACCTTCTGGAAGAATTGTCCAGATACTTAATACAGCCACAAGGTTATCAATGTCACTCTCGATTCCTTGAGCAACACCAGGGTACTGGATCTTCACTGCAACTGCTCTACCATCATGTAACTTTCCCATATGGACTTGTCCTATTGAAGCTGCAGCGAACGGTTTCTCCTCAAACTCTGCCAACATTGTTCTCCATTGAGGTCCTAATTCGGCAACTAACATTTTCTACAATGTATCGAATTCGGGAAAAAACATTTTAGATTCACTAGTAATTCCAAAATTCTAACTCTAAATATATTATATGAAATATATATATAGTGTACTTCACATTAACACCGGGGAATTACCTCCATCTGCCAAGCTGGCATGAAATCAGCAGCGTGCCTTACTCTCTCAAACGCTTTCTGTAACTGAGGGTTAATCATGGTGTTATCCTGAATACTTAGGATTTGACCAAGCTTTAATGCAGCTCCTAAAAATGTTCAGTAGGAATTAGTTGAGAAAACACAAAAAGTTCCATTCTAACACCAAAGCCTTGCAGTTTTTGAGTGAAATACAAATAGTACAGACGGCTTGCTTACCTCTAACTCTGCACAATGTATCCACAATCCTTTGAGCATTCGCTTCTGTCAAAAATGGACTTGAATCCAAAAGAGCAGAACTGTCCCCATTTGATGATCTTATCCCAAGGGTCCTTCTAGTAACCTCTGTAAGGGCTCCTATACCTAATCCTGCTGCAAGGCCACCGTAGGATACAAGACGACTTAACCTTGAAGCTGGAACTTTTCTCTCCTTACTCGTTGCTCCTAATTGCTTGGAAATAAACATAAAGATTGTCAATCATCACTGTTTCGTATACATCAATTTAATTTTAATTGTGATTGGCCAAGGTCAAATTTCTTACAGACTGCGGTTTTTTGTGAGAGAGGGGCTTTAAGACCTTCCTTGGAGCCTCTTGAACTTTTAATTGTTGAGCATCAGGACGAGCAGTCGTCGTAATATTCTGCATCTGATTACGATACACGTCCGAGACCACCTTTTTCAATTCAACATTTCCTAAAAGTCCATTTCCATTTTGTTCTTGAGTTCTGGCATGACTAGCACTAGATTGTTGACCTTGACCTTTCTCATCCAAGGAGTACTGTCTCATGAAATTTTTCCCATCCTCATTTTGTTGCATAATCTCAACCCCAAGGGATTTGATATAAGCACCTTCAAGATCCTCTTCTCTAATAAATAGAACATCCTCATCATTCCCAAAATCTTGTTCAGTGAACTTTGACCCCGAATCTGCTGAACCTTCAGAAGAGGTTAGGTCACTGGTATGAACAAGACCTGTCTTCTTAAGGTAGTGAGGGACAGCAATTGATGTAAATTGTTGAAGGCCATGCGGGACCATGGATGCTCGGTGTATGAGATCGCCTGGATTTTCCGGGATAGCCTGGAAATATTCCCAAAGGTCAACCAAGTCATGTTAAATACAATATATATTTATTATGTATATTGCATAATCATACCCCAAAACTTGGTAAATTCAATTTTCCAACTTACATTTTTGGTGACCTTTGGAATTTCCTCGAGGATGAGGGTCTTGACACTTGAATTAGTCCATTTGGTCTCAACATCTGCTTTTCCTTGAGAGAGGGCTGAACGAAGGACTTTTCCAATTCCTCCAAGGACAAGCCTCAGGTCACCTTGTGACTTTGACATTTTTTTGAGATTTTTGGTTCAATCCCATCCTTTGTATTTGAATTACGCTGGCTCTTTTTGGGTCTTACAGCTTTTACATCCATGGTATGATCCCCTGATTTTCCTCACTATATCATCTGATTTGCCCTGACCTGACCCTTATTGTAGGATATGGTATTATAGATAGGTACAAAGAAATTGACATTGACCTCCCCAAAAAGGAATTGTGTGATGAAAAAAGTCATTTATTCATGTTTACTAACATGCCACGATGCATTATAGCATCTTACAAACTGTCTACAATTTCAATTTCAATCACTAAATTATCAATAGAAACCCTAGAATACTATTGACGTTGACTCTACAAATTATGATTCAATTATACACAAATCATAAATCAGTTTTCAAAAAAATTGATTAAATATAAAATTATGTCAGCTTGAGTCAATCAATCAAGTTTTAGTATCTGAATTAAAAGACATACCGTCCACTGTCTGGAACATACTTAAACAGTGCATATTTACAAAACATTCCTTACTGCATTATGTAATAACTGATAAATTATTTTTTCTAAAGATTCTCCGACTTAGTTATAACCTCTTCTTTCGGCTTTGTAGGTTCCAAAGACTCATCCCCTTCCCCAGGTGGTGGTGGAACATTTGAGACTTTTGTCAATGGGACAATCGTTGAACTTGAAGACATGCCCACACCTCCATCAACTGGCATTTCCCATTGCTAGTTTGAAGAATAATTAAAAACACCGATGTTAGATGAGTTTAGTTTTTGAACGTGATGTAATGCTACGAACAAGAACAATAACTCAATAGCACTTACAGAGTCCATCCATTGTTGCTCTTCGTATCCATGCTCGTGCTCATTATCATCATCCGGAACATCATAATACACTGGTGGAGGTTGATGGAAAAACTCTTGGGGTGGACCACCCATGAAGTCTGGAGGTCCATGATGTCCATGAAACCTTGACATATATAAAATACTCTTTAGAACCCTCGTTAAAACAAGACTCAAGATGATACCCTGACCCTCTGAGACAAAAGTAGTTTAACTTAAATGCAATTTGTAAAACATAATTTACTGATTTCTTACATCGGCGGTGGGACGCTCATGTCAAAAGGTGGGACCATCGGTGGAGGACCCATTTCATATGGCTTTCTGCCATAATCTCGCCTGTCCATCGAGGAAACCTGGGAAAAAATATTGAGAATGAAAATGAAAGCGATAAAAAATTTGGCAATGTTAATAGCTAATTTTGCTTGCAACTAGCCTCAGCATGTTTTAATAAAAAAAACAAGGTGAGAAATCAACATACCACTCGAACTTGTATTGTGTTTTCTCGTGGATCATCCCTTCTTCCAGGACCCATGGGCATCCCATCATTACCACCAATTGAATTGATATCAAATTTCTTTGGAAATGATATATTTTGTGGATTTCCATATTTAGCTGGAGATTCTCCAATAACAGAGACAGGTTGACCCTTTGGTGGAAGTGGACCCTATGCAGATACAGAATATCAGTATAAAACAGGGGTTTACAAAATGGAATATTTTTTACTGATTACCAATTAAACTAAGTATTAAGAAAAATTTAATTGTTACACAACGAAATCAATTAATATTACTGGCTCACCTTTCCTGCATTGAGTAAAGAATGTGAGGCTCCAGATTCATAGCGTAGTCGTCTTTGACGGTCACAGTATGCTCTCCAAGTATCTTCTGTAAAGCCATAATTGAAATAGTCAGTGATATCCGCTCCTGGTTTTCTCCAGGGTTTCTCCTCAATTGAATCTAAACTGAAATCCTGTGCTGGAACCCCATTTATTGTTCCGACTGTCTCAAAGTCCTCAGTAGAAAATTTTCCCTATTCAAAAAGGGAAAAACACAAAAAATTAGTGATAAAGTTAAAATTTGTACGATCCCTTTCCATTGCGTGTATGAAAGCTTGTCCTGACTGAAGTTTTACTGGAATTAAAAGTAATAATTCACCTTTTTATCTGGGGGTGGAGCCACAGGACGTTTAGCTCCTGTAAATGCCCCTTGTCCAGCTTTAATGTCTCCAATTGTAACTTGAACTCCATCATCATCAGAATCTTCATCCGAGTCATCATTGTCATCCTTATCTTCATATCCACCATCTTGACCCTTAAAAATCAAAGAAACACCAAATTTTAGCTTTAATTCATTACAAATGCTACATACTATATAGTGTATTAAACAATGACAAATGAACGAGACTGCTTGCTTACATTCGGTCCCTCATCCTTATCCTCATCATCCCCAACACCTTGACCTCCACTCTCCTGACTTCCAAATAATGCCTCATCCTCATCCTCCTCTTGACCCAACCCTCGATGACCCACAGGCTCTCCATAATCACCATCATCATCCTCCTCCTCCTCCTCATCCCCTTCAACCTCATGCTCATGTCTCCTCTTCTGAGCTCGAGGAGGAGGTCCTTCAGCGTCGGCAGACTCCAGCAGCAATTGTTGTTCCTGTTCATGAGTAAGGGTCACGGCCGCTTTGACCTCTGATGATGATGCTCCATCATCCTCCTCTTCACCTCCACCTCCTCCATATAACCATTCCTCCTCCTCCTCACCAATCTCCTCACTCATCTTCTTCTTGGTTGATTTACAAACACTTTGCTATTATTTGACCTTTGACCTCTGATGACCTGACCTTTAGAGGTTTAACTCTCTCTTGTCAAATTTTCAAGGATCGTCGTGATGGTGGTGGTGGTGGACTCAAGTCAAATTCCTCCGGGTTCCTCAACCACGTGAATTCAATGCATTTTGGTTTACACCCCTACATTCCGATGTCACTCATTCACGTAATTTCTGAACGGCCAACCAAGTCTATATAAAATCCCGTGGAAAGATGAGTCCAGCTGATGAGACGGAAATGAGAATTGTGGAGGAGGAGAGTTGACCAAATAGAAAAAAGGTAAATAAAAAAACGTTTTAATTGAGGTCAATTTTGTTTTTGTTTCTGGTTTGACCCTTGACCTGACCGTGACCTTTGATTTTACAGGACGTGGATCAAGTCTGATTGGATTTGTGGGTGACCTGTGACCTGACAAGAGGACAGTGACGACACATGAGGTGAGATTTTGGGGGAGGAGGATCAAAAATTAGATTTTAAGACGAAGAGGTCAAAGGTCAAGACACAAGACAGGACTGTGAAAAAATTTGGAGGTTAAAAGGTGAGGAGTCTTTAAAAAAATATTTATATAAGATTGGTTGTAAATGTTGAATATAGTGGATTGGATTTCGTTTTATAAGGATTTTGCATTGGACATTAAATGAATTGTTATCAATTGTTGATCTTTGACCTTGTGTATATTGCTCATTTGTGGTTAGGTGATCATCAACATCAGCATCAACAATGGGTCGAGTCTTTTTGGAACACATTGGTGGACAACAACTCTTCTCCTGTGCATCCTGTGATACAGTTCTTACAAATCGTGTTGAACTCATCAGTACTCGATTCACTGGAGCCACTGGACGAGCATTTTTATTCAATCGTTGTGTGAATTTGACCTATAGGTAATTTGACAAAAAAATTGTATTCGGTTGAAGCTTCAGCCATGTAATGTATCTACATAAAGGGCTTTCTTTGGGTTTGATGATTCATTACGATTTATATTATATTATATTGCCATTTTTAATTACACTTGTTTTTCAGTGAGGTCCAGGATAGAGTGATGCTCACAGGACGTCATATGGTTCGTGATGTGTCCTGTAAAAATTGTGATGCCAAGTTGGGATGGATCTATGAATTTGCTACTGAAGAAAATCAACGGTACAAGGAGGGTCGAGTCATCCTTGAGAGGGCTCTCATCACTGAAAGTGATGGATTCGAGGATCGGGTTCCTCTTGATGAAGAAAATAATTGACCACCACAAGTTTGAATGAATCGACAGACAAATCCACAATCACTAGATACTACTCAATTCTCGATCGACTTATTCTAGATGGATTTCGCAGATTGTGAATGTATGTATGTATAGTTATATAATTCCAAAGCTAGTATATAAATTACAAATTGATTGTTTGGATTTTTGATCAAGCGCATTAGATATTTTTCGTGATTTAGGCTAAAGCTAATGAGCCAAATGTTTTTCCACGTCGTACTTCGTAAGGAATCTATAATTCTTCGTTACATCGTTCTAGTAATATTTTTTCCGATTATGTTTATGAGCTAAAGCTTTTTTGAACTACTGCTCACTGCATAATGGCAATGGTATTTGTACCGATCCAGAAATGAGCGTTCTCGTTTATGTTGATGATTTTGTTATTCGGGCCAGAGTGTTATTAAAGTGTTTTATACTAATTCTTTTCTTTATTAGCGAATTAAAAGTAGACAGGACAGGACAAAGGATAGAAACTAGAAAGGGTGCGGATTATTTTGATCTTGAATACAATAGTTTCATGAACTAATGTGACAAATAGGTTGGGTTGATGGAAGGGATTTGTGTCAATCATCATTAATTCAAAACACAATGAACTCGTAATCCCTGTCCAGATTTATTGTATATCTTAAATAATAGAGGGAGAGGGAGTGAGGCACGATTAAAGGAAAAGGGTTATCATTTTGGATCCTCCGTTTAAAGTTAAAGTTCAGGTTAGGGTTAAATCATTTTGTATTCTGTAATTTAATTTGATTCAGTCGTATGCTGGAACGGAGGGACGCGAAAAAATTGACCAATGATTATTTTCTGTAAATTGTTAGGAAAATTTAGTGGTAAACGGTTTGGCATTACCTGATGTAAACGATACGAAATGAATTTATGAGCTCAGTTCCGTGTTTCTTAATTTTTCGGCAATGCAAGCTCCTATTACGATTTCGTTTGATTAATAAAGGAAAGTTTTCGGTGAAAAAATCATATAAAGTACCAATTTCTAATTAGATACCCAATTGCGATTGAGTAACACCAATATCCCCCGTACAAACCGTAAAATAAAATTTGTATATAATTTAATATAGTAGTGTCCAGCCTCTTCTTCGAGAGAAGGCAATGGAAAGAGCCTGGAAGTGGCCTCGTGTCAGACACAAGACCATCACCATGAGCCTGCATTATTTAGACAAGAGTCTTCAGAAGATCCTTGGAGGTCCACTGGATTGGAATAGTAAAGGGATGATGATATGATGTTCGATCCCTTGAGAGATCACGGTTCACGATGAAGGGGTATCGTGATATTCATGCATTATTGAAAACCTCGCCCAACATTTCGACCATCCATTGTTTTTTCCAACTTTTCCTATCGCCAAAACATGTAATTTCAATTGCCGAAATCTTATGTTCATTGACTTTCTTTTTTAAGCTATATCAAGGTCAAACATTTTCTGTCATTGAATCATTGATTTACTAGCAAGAGAGCTTAGGCATTATTAAACCTCTTGATAATACAATTAAGAAAGGCAAGCAATATGCGCATTTATCACGATGAGTAT
>JAQIYE010000800.1:0-10682 GCA_034699765.1 Xenyllodes armatus
GGATGCGATTACATTATCCCGACGCCGTGCTGCAGTGATAAGATGATCACACATTTTCTCCTCTTCCTTCCTTTCCATCAATGTCTGAGCACACAGTGTTTGCTATAAGATAGTTAGGAAAGATTTATATATTTAACCGGGATTTATCAAAAACCCATTTTCATCTTTAGTTTTCGTATACACATTAGTACCTCAAACTCCGCATGTTTTAATACATCATCAGCTCTCATGCGGTTCAAAATGAATTCGGCTTCATTCGCAACTCGAACTATGTGGTCCTTCATAGCATGTGAAAGGAGACGTCCCTCGTTAATTAATTCAATAAATGCAAGGCCAGCATGTTTCTGAAGAGAGTTTTGCCATTCTTGTGAACAAAGGAGCATGACTAGCTCCACAACGGATGTACTGTGTTTAAAAGTTGTTAAACCTACAACAAAAGGTCAAAAGTAAAGTTTGTAATACTGAAAGCCATTAACTGCAATATTTAATGTAAATTCTAATTTTTTCAATTACTGAAAAAAGTGTTTCACAAACCTTTTCCTTCAGAGAGGAGTTCTTGACCATGGGATCCAAGGAGGGTTTTTGAAAGGAACGGGGCAAAGTCAACCATGATCTCCCTCAAGAGTGGACATACAGAGCCTAAAGCCGCTTCCAGCTTTTGTGTTAGATTAGATTCACGAGGTGGAACGGGAAGTGTAAATCCGTCTCCAGACATGAATGGTTTAATATTGAGTTCTTCAGATGTTGAAGAGGTTTGACCACCCGCATTAGTACTGTGCATTGGTGACCCACTCAGCACACTAATCTGCCCCTGAGGTTTTTCTCCTCGGTCAAGGCCATCTGTAAATTTGAAACGATATTATTATTAAATGTACTAATTATTGAAGCTTACTTTATATACATGAAGAAACTGAACAATGCGGAGATTTTTAATGGTACCTCTGATTCTTGATGTCTCCCCATCATCATTAAGACTAACGTCCGTCCAGTTGTCCTCTCCCTTCTTTTCATCAGCAACTTCACTTCCAGCGTAATTTGCCCCTGAGTCATCCCCACCGGATTTTTGTGAAGACGCGTCGCTCATAGGATCGTCACTCTACATGTTTAATTAATGTTTAAGATTTAGAGATGAAATTAAAAAAAAAGAAGAGGTAATAGTAATTTCCGCAAAATAATCCATGCAAAAGCAAATATAACGACTGGTTAGTTAGTATGATACCTTAAGCGTAAGATTAGGTGATTTGCAGCTTTCATCAGCTGATGAATGATCTTTCGACTCAGCCTAAGGTAAATGCAAGTATTTGATTAGTTATACTAGGTCTAACATGCAATTAGTGTATTAATTTTATCATAGCTAATCACCAACCTTAACAGAAGACCCGCTTAAACTTCCATCATCAGTTAACTCTCCTTCATTTGCAGACTCTCCTGCATCGTGATCTGATGTCAAATGTCCAGAAGGCTCTCCTTTCACTTCCTCCTCTCCATCATGGCCTAAATTAAATTTTAAACCCAAGCATAATTACAACTAATACCACATAATTCTAAGATTAATCGGTTAATTACTTAAACATGGTAAACAATAACAAAACTCATGCATCAATAAGAAAATGCAAGGAAGGTCAACCCAAAACAATTTATAACCACACATTATGCTTTCAATTCTACGAAAAAGCAAACAAGTAAATTACAGGACAGACAGACATACATTGCATACTCTTACACGAAAAGCTTGTTTGGAGGACTTGATTGGCTATTATGCTGCACGGGCACTCATGCTTAGGTAAATAAATTTCTCAGATCCTGTCTTGAGAGACCCAATTAAAGTATCAACATGAGAGTGTGGAAAGGTTCATGGAAAACGACTAAAAATGAATTTGCCGTAAAGTGGAGGGACTTACTACAAGATGGATGTACATAGAAATTAAATAACAACCAGAAACTACTGAAACAGAATGAGACTACAGCTGATGTTCTGGTTTACCTTCCATTGACACGGTGGAGGGACCGCGCTGTGTTACTTTATGGCTACTAGAAGGGCTAGCAGTAGTAGAAGAGGATGAAGAGACAGGAGGAGGTAGAATTCTTTGACATAAATGTGGAAGATATTGAGGATAAATACTACTTGTCCATTGAGGAAACATGGGCTTGGGCTCTTTGGAAGACACTGCAGAATTTTATAATCAAAACCCATGGTGAAAAAGATTTGCAAAGGCTCTTCAGTAAAACTCCCATTAGACCATCCACCGTTCCTCTCCAAAATAAAGTAATTAGTAAGGCACACTCATTCTCAATTCAAATATCAAGCAGTAATATTATTTTTTTAGGCACACTCATTCCTTCAATACTGACATTTTTTTTTACCAAACAAGCAGAAGAATTTTTAGACCGACAATGATCGAGCACAATCGAAGTGTTTGAACCATTAGGAAAGTTGAGTTTGTGATTACCAGAGGATATTGCTGAAGACGACCCACTAGAGGTAGAATGGACATTTGAATTTGTCAAGGACTGATCTCCTGTATTTGGCACTGGACTAGAGGACGGTGTTGGTGGGGGTTCGAGGATGTCCCGATATTTAGATACCATCAATACAGAAATGAAATATACAATGGCAAGTGACAAGAATTGGGCTTGTTTTGTTTCCTCCTGAAATTTTGAAGTTTAGCACATAGTGAGCAAACTTAGTTAATAAATTACCAGAAAAAATAGTAAATAGTACTGAGATTACACGTACAATATCACGATAAATAACAGCACGAAGTCGATTGACGTCCATATCTTGTAAAAGTTTCTCAGGATGTTTAACTGGACTATTTTGTGTTGCCAAATTTTCAACAATGTTCTACATAAAAACACATACATTCATACAATGTTTTAAAGAAAATAGTCATTAGTACATACTTTCGTTTGAATAAATACCTTTGGCGAAGCTTGGGCACCCCGTATTAGAGAGTGAAGATGAGCAACCTTTGGTGGGATAGCAGTTCCATTACCACCACAATAGCCTCCAGCCTGAGCAAGTCTTAGTCTCTCCTTGCACTCTAAACAGTTCCGAACAGCACTTGTACAGACTAGGCGTAAGCATTGCCGTAGAATTCCACCATTTGACATATTCTTCTCTGATTCCAATTCACTAAAGTTCAGAGAGCTTGCAAAAATTAGAACATCTGCCATATTTACTAGGCGCTGGAGGAAGGACACTGCAACTTCAATGGGCATCCCTTGCGTTGGTTCAATTACATCCAAGTCGCTCTGAAATTAGTAGTCAATTGACAATGTTGAAATGCGATATAATTTACAATTTGATTTATAGCAGGAGCAAAATCAAAAAATATATTTATGGTTCTTACATTTGGTGATGTAGCAGAAGCGAGGAGAGGCAAGAGGCCTCCACATGCAATTATCAGGTTATCAGCCAATTGGGAGATCAAATGTACGGTATTCACAACAAAGATTGTGTTTTCGCCAGTGTTAACAAAGTCAAGGACAGACTTTGTGGAGTGACTAGAAATGAAATGTTTCAAAATCATAATATTTATATAATATATCGAATTTAATTGTTTTATTTTATTCATTTATTTATTTGGACCTTACCTTCTCCAAACTTGAATGTCAGTCTCCAGTGAGAAGAGCACGTCGGATAAAAGTCTTTGATGAATGTATGACCACTTGAATTCCGGGATCCTGAAAGGAGGATGGACAGGGCCAGTATTAAACATGTGCCTTGTGCGTTGATGGAACGCCCCGGAACTGGATTTCCTTCGTCCATTGGACTCGTCCGGATTTTCTCCTAAATACACACCAAAGAAACAAATTAAAAGTTGCCGTAGTCCAAAAAAAATTCAAAATTCGAAACCAGCTAGTATTGTAAAAATATTACCGTCTTCAGGAGTTTGTGTTTGAACAGCTGCTGAAGCACTACGTGGTCTGCCTGACCGCGTGTGGTTTTGGGCTTCATCATCGTTGAGTGGGGGTTTTCTGTCAGCCTCAGGAGTCCTGTCCTCATCCCGTTCCTCTGACGACTTCGAGGAATTATTCTTAACTTTTCTTGTAGTAGAGGCAGATGCTGCAGCCAAAGTTTCCTTATCACTCTGTAACCATTCCCTTCGGTCAAGGGATGAGACTAGACTCGAATCTTCATCGTGTGCTGACTCTAAATGATGGATGACATGATCATGGTCCTCCAAGTGAGAATGAGCAGATGTGTCTTGAAGGGGTGAGGTTGTTGAGGGGGAAGCTGTGATGGTCCCCTCCTCTTCCTTACCTTCTGAAAGAGGATCAACGTCTTCTTTGGCTTCTTCAAACTCTTCGGAAGAGCATCGATCATCCCCATTAGTAAGCTCATATTCCTGACCTTTCTCCTCGATATCCTCAGCCTTGGGTTCAGATTCGCCCAATTCTTCTGACTGGAGCTCTGACGTGTCCTCAACCTCGTCTTGTTCATCCTCCTCCTCTTCATCCTCTTCACCGTTGGAGTCTAAACCATTTTGTGATGGAGCTTGAGGCTCAGCGGAAACAGGAACAATGAAAACCGAGTCTTCATCCTGGGATTTCTTACTGGAAGGTTGAGCCTTAACTATTGTTGACTCAGAATCCTCTTCCTCCTCGTCTTCCTCTTCATCCGGTGAGTTACTGGCCTCCGTACCATGAGGTCCATTTCCATCCTCAGTCTCTTCATCCTTGGGACTTGGTGAGTCATGGGATTCTTTAACTGGTTTTGAGCAATTAGACTCAGGTTGGGTATCACTGGGCTCTGACTTGGGATTTTCTTCTTGAGTCCCTTCATCATTGGAGTTTTCAGCTTCTGGTTCAGACGTGGTAGAATCTTTGGGCTCATCCGTCTCCGTTCCAACTTCATGAGTCACATCAGTGACTGTGACCTCACCACTAGTTCCAGGACTTTCCCCAGTAGAGGGCTGATCCCAACCTGAGATGGTACTTATAGGACGTTTTTGTCTAACGGCTGGATCCGTGATATTATCAGATTGTCTACGCTCATAATGTTCATACATTTGTGTGAACTGGAGTCTAAATTCTTCATAAGACACTTTTGAATGGACAATTGCTAGAGTGTCAACCCAAACACGCCAACCCCCATACTCATACTTAATGGCATGATGAAGGAGCATCCGAAAAAGTGAATAGACCATGTCAGATATTTTCTGCTCCTCACTGTTCTTTGGGTGGATGTAAGCCAAAGATATCAACCATTCCTGGAAAAATATTCAGATACATTTTAAGCATATATTTTGATGTTGATTCTTTAAACCAAATAACTAAATTGTCCTGTACTTCTCCACTCTCAAATCCCTATTCAATCAAATTACATTGAATTGAAATAAATCTCTCTTTCTCACCTGCCATACTGACATCTGCAAAACTGTACGACGATTCTCACGGTTGTGATTACATAATACTGTCATATCAGATAGGAACAGCTTCTTTACGTCAAGGAGTGCCTCTGTTTGCTTTGATTGACGAATGAGGGTTGCTACTACCTTGAGGATCACTGAAATGATTTAAAAAAAATAAAAATAGGAAATAAATGCAGACTGAAAAAAAATAAGCTTTCTCTGCAATCTATGGATCTCCTGCTGACTTTGAAAGCAAGAAAACAAGGGTTAAATATACATTGATATTATAAGAGTTTGGCTTAGCAGGAGAAAGCTAAAACCGAGAGGCCGAGGAAAAGATGGGACATTTCTCTTCACTTCTCACTTTCACCCAGATGTGAAAAATAGGTAAAAATGAAACAAAGAAATGAAAAATTGAGGAAGTTTGAAAGAGGAAATTCATGAGATCAGTCGACATTCCCATGGTCTCGCCATATGTCGTAACCATACAGGAAAATGAAATTGTAAACATTTGAAATAAATGTTCCACAATCCACAACTAACAAACGTCTCGGAATTTTTTGAAAATTAGTAAATTCTATATTTAACTTAAATCAGCAAACATGTGAAAAAAATTTAACTTTATAACATAGTCCTACTTTAAAAAATATTAGAAGCTATCTGAATTTGCTAATAATTTTCATAGTTTTGTGGAATAATTACGACATCCGAGCTTGAAACCCCCACATTCCACTTATCCTTCCTTCCTGTCATGTCTACCCTCACAAAATAAACGATTTAAGACATTTTCTCCAAATGCTAAAAAAAACTTTCACCGTATATATAGAGTGGGAATGGAGTTCAAATGTTTGCATATGGATGGGAAAAGAGACGCCAACCCTTAATACACTCTTCTTATTCATTCATGAGAATAAGTTAAAGTTAAGACCCATTTGGGTTTCAAATATACAGCCTGTGTCTAATCTGAAGAGAAAACCAAAAAAGAAAGCCCATTTTCTTTGGATAATACTCTCCAGAATCGAGCTCATTCAAGAATTTCACTTCCCTTCATCCCATCCAGGTTATAAAGAAATGATTCTCAATTCACTAAACCAACCAGGTGAGTGAAGAAAGAAAGAATAAAAATTCAGAAACATTTCAATTCACTTACTTGGATTCTCTAGACGGTAGTTTGACTCTGACTCTGGGTGTTTAGCATACAGAATTTGTTGACTTATATGTTCTGTAAGGATCTGAAATGTACGAAAAAATAAAGTATTTTTTATTTTATAGCTCCGTGTGTGTAGTACAAAACAAATTAGAAGAACGGTTATAAAATCTATTTTATTAGCCAATTAAGAATTGGTACACCGTATACAAATAAAACAGCGACGCACTCTTAAAACTTGATGAAAACCAAGACGGCTATTTCAGAATATCGTGTCTTGGTATTTAAGCTTAACAAGATGATAAAGTTCCGCTAAAGTCTCAAATGCTGACCCAGCGACTGCCTAAGGACAAAATTCAACCAAAACATAATTTGCTTGTGCCAAAATATTCCAAATTAACTTCAAATTTGTAAAAAATAATAATACAGAATTCCTCTCGAAAAACCAATTGATGATGGGGACAAATAGAGTCTGATTGTGAGCCATTCATATCTTGCAATGTAAAGGCATTCCTTCCTTCTTCATTTCCATAATGGACTGGGGAAGAAAAAGAGAAAAAAACTTTGTCCTCAAGTCCCAGTCAAACTATACACTCCTCATCATTACTCACTCACTCATCATAAATATTCATAGGGGACTTTCTCTCCTTTTGGAGAAAGTGGAGAAAGCAAGGGAAAGGGAAAATACTCGACTCTTTCCTATTAGAATTCCATTCCAATTTCCATTTCCTAAAAAAAGTTGTACGGATCTCTTCTTCTTTTTGAAGAGATGGACTACAGAAATTTATTCCAAGAAATGAAAAGGACTTGTATTCGACTTAAGTTGAATTCCTCTTTAAGTGATAATAGGGTCCCGTCCTCTCCTTCTATTTTTTTCTTATTTCATTTTCTTTTGTTTTAACGGAAAACTTATTTAGACCCTATTATTATTTTATTAGTGACTGTTCTAGGAAGAACATGATTAACTCATTCATTACTTTCTCTATTCATGGAAAAAAACTAAAGTTGTTGAAAAAAAGTTGTCCCTCTAATTTGAAGTTCATCTTATGGAGAAAACTATTTGCACTTTGAGTTGAGTTCCATGATACATATAGCTCTCATACCCATTTTCTTATTCTTTCTGATTATAACTGCGTGGATCAATTTTTACAGAATTTTTAAGAGCCGGTGCGAGAAAGAAATTATGTAGCCATGAATATTTTATGGATCTTAGCTGTGAAAGTGCAAACAATTAGCCGTGTGTGAAGAAGGAAGACTGCTGTTTGAACGTAATACTTAAGTGTTTCCAATCATGATATCATAAAATTTGAAACTCAGAATGATCTTAAAAGTTAAATTTTTCTCTTGTAAAAATGAGACTCTTCTATGAACGAGAACGTCATTTTCTTACTACACGTGTTGTGCCATTTTGACTAAATTAATCAAAATCGTTAACCAATTTTTTTGAAATGTGACACAAATACCCTTGGTCTTAGCCTAACATTTCGAAGTTTCTATCAAATAGACGCAGAGATTTTTTGTGGGTTCTACCCATTATAAATCTCCGTTGCTTGTACGAATCCTATAAACGACTTGTACATTTTTCTGCAAAATTGTAGCAACCCCTTGAGTTTTCCAGTTTTCCTAATTAAGAAGCCCTTCACCTTTTAGTTTGCAATTTCTAAGGAAACCCGCCTTAGGATCCTCATTTACCACTTCCATTTCCCATAGTACAGATAGTACACTGAAGTTTCTCTCCCACTCAAAAGGGAATGTTTAATTGGACTTTGTTGCATTCCTTCTCTCTCAATCTCTGGAAAGATTAGGTAGCCCGTGGCCAATGTAATTATAAACTGCAATTCCACTCTAAAATGTTCTTCAGTTGAGAGGAAAAACTCAAAAGTTACGATACAAGAATGCATCTAACATTTGAGTAGAAAAAGTTTTCAAATTAAATGACAAGGAATTCAGAAGAACGATTTGATTCTGACCTGCCTGCCAAACACAGCTAGCATTTATTTTTTTAAATACGGGTTAAACAGAGGACAAAAAGGAGTATTTCACTATCATTCTAAAATCTTTGATAATTTCCGAAAAGTTCCTTGAATAGAAGTATGATCTCTAAACCACAAATCGACTAATGGTAAATTGCCACATACACCAAGTTCTCTTAGCATTCGGGTCAAAACCTGCTGCATTTTAAATATATGTTTATGGTTTTTGTGAGATGATCGCAGGTATTTATACTTAAACTTTTCAGTATGACTACTTAATGCGATTAAACTTAACAGAACTCAGTGTAAACAGACAGAATAAACTTCGTCTAAAATAACTTGTGCTTACCTCGTAGAGTACGTTGTAGGTTGGTAGAGTCAAGGATTCTTCACTCAAAAGAAGTCGTTCCGCCAAAAGCGTGTACAGATTATGAGGGCTCATGACATCATACTTTCTCCTGTCAACATCATCATCAGTATCAACATCTGGGTCACTACAACAATACAAGACGACCAAACAAAAGCCACAGTGCAAGGGTGTGCAAAAAATAAAAGTATTACACGCAAAAATTATAAACAATGTTATACTTATTATAATACTAATAAAAGGGCAGGGTAAACAATGCCACGTTTGAGTGATTTTAACGAACATATTATAAAGGCTGTTAAGTACGACGTATTAGATTTAAAATTCCACGGTCTTGTCCAAATACATTTCTTATTGAAATGACGAGATCATTCTTTATAAATTCAGGGTTAAGTATGAGGGAGAAAACACAAATACAATTTACAAATCAAGAATAGTGCAAACAAAAATGGGTTAAATCGTTGTATTGAAAACTAAGGAACATCAGTACAGGTTTGGATATTATTTAAAAAATGACACGGAATAACATGATTATAATATTGGAAATCACACACAAGAAGTACAAAAAAATCCAAACCAAAAATTCACATTGCTCGCACATTGTTTTTAGCCCATTAACTTATAAAACCAATTTATTCTCGAAAGGTTGACTTACTTGTGTGTACTACGACAGAGGAAAAATCCCAGAAGCTTGAGGGCTTGAAGACGAATCAGGACTGCTTCAGCTCCTAACAATTTGAAAACACTCCTAACTCCATTCTTGGCATCAAAAGCTGGGACTAATGACGACGGATGCTCTGACATCAAAGAAATGAGCATTTGAAGAACATCGTGAAGGTTTTCATCCTGCGGAAAATACACAAGAGATTTTACTCAGGTGAAACAGGACTCATTCAGTAGTGAATTGTTACTTTCTAAAGGATAGCAAGGAATATTCGCAATAGTTTTTGTATGACCATACACATGTAGTCGAGAGAGCAATTATACAAAAATTGAGTTTTTTATCGACTAGAGATTTCTTTAAATTATATTACATTTATTTACGTTTGTTCATGCAAAATTTGGTTTTATTCATTTAAGCACTACATTTAGGTAAATACAGATAGCACATTGTGTGGACTTCAGGTTTCCGTTAAAACTAATTATTCCACTATTGTCTATTTTACCCCTTACAGACAATGACTACTTGAGATCCCATCAAGCTCACAACCTGAGACCTTCAAACGCTCACATATACGCAAAAACTTCGAGAAACCCCATGTTCAGGGGCCGTTAAAATACGTAAGGTCGGACAAACAATTCTCAGGGAAGATAGTTTGGAACCCAAATTGCAACAAAACAAATATATTTCACCTTAAAGATCAAACAAAAAACGAATTGAACCCGCCCCCACTTCAACTTCTTCATACACAAAAACAAAAGTACATTCACAAAAATTACCTCTATTATGCCAAGCATTCGATTTGACCCTTTATTCAATTGTCATTTCAATACAAATCGTATAAAAATACAGCGCTGATCTCCATTCGGTGACAATAAGAAAATATGTTTATACTTACACTAGCCATTCATCTGAGGCGCCGCACAAACATGACTAATTAAGTCTGATTACGGGGCGTTTTATCAATATTTTGTGTACAAACTTGTAGAATTTCTTTTCGCTCTGTGCCAGAATATTCAAAAATTATTTAATTAACGGCTTTTTGCTTAAAAACACAAAGAATTTTGAGAACGCCACCCCTTTAGGATTTCTTGCAAGGTGCCTCCCTCTACATGGGAACGTACTTGCTTACGCATGTATGACATCATTTCAACTAAATAAATAGGTGTCCTCCTAG
>JAQIYE010000801.1:0-10677 GCA_034699765.1 Xenyllodes armatus
GCACGTTGCCCTCAGGCCAACTGCAGGCACTCTACTCAACCTATTATAGGCCCTCAGCCAAGGGTGGGAGTCATACCTTGCCATTGTAATAATAGTTTTTGCCACTGGACGATTAAAGTTCACCATAAGATATCAACAGCCGTACAACCTATCATCATCATTATCAAGGGATGAAACCCCTTTATGGGAAACCCTTGTCCGTCTGTCTAAACGCACACAAAAATGATTTGAGCTAGCACTATGAGATTTTCAGTATAGTCATTCGAGATCAATGGCTAGGTCAATTTCGAAGATGGGCATTCCAAGTCGCATTTGAATATGTAGCTGCAATGTTAACCCCTCAGAGGGCAGGTTTGCGGTATTGATCGACTCGTATGGATAATAGGATAATTTTTTGGCGCGGTGACCCTGACTAAATGTCAATCGTTGGACCTCTATAGAGGTCACGAAATGTCAAAATGCAAGTCTTGTGCCATTCGATTTGTATGGACGAGGGGATCACCTACGGTAAAAAAAAATGTAAAACTTTCGAAAAGCATTCAAGTCTGCAGCCCTTGCATTTAAGTTGGAATCCCTAGAACTAGAGCTAAACTGACTAGGTTGGCTATTTGTTCTCTCAGTTTTAACCGTAGTTTACTAGTTCGTTTCAGCCCTTCGTTACACCTGTGGTTAACAGTTTATTACATATATGTGACTGGTGTCCATGTAATTAGGTTAGTGGTTGAAGTGATATTACGTACTGGAAATCAATCTACAATTTTCTTTTGCTGTGATTAATTATAACGATAGCATTTTATGTGGTATTTTACTAAAACGATCATCAACAATATTTTCCTCTTAACAATAAATCCCTTTGGCAATGCTGCGTTTTCCAACAGCTTTGAATTCTTTTCCCATAAGACAAAGTTCCTTTTTCCCAACACTTGTTAACAGGAATTCCCATCCTTTTGCTGCTTAATATTGTCATTTTGCGAATCGCAAAAGAAGATATCCGATTTACTTTATGCAAAAAAAATGTTCTCTAAGGATGCATGATAGTTTAATCCGCATTTATGTACCACAATTAAAATTCAATACTGCCAGAGTAGTTCTACACAAAAAAGTTCTTACGTTAGAACATTTAGGATAAACTATGAAATCTAAAAAATTTTAAAACCCACATTTAGAAATATAAATTTTTGCAATTACACGGTGGTCTTATGATTAGCAGCATGTTCTCTCCATGACAGTTAAATTAATAGCATATGTGCGATCTTTTCATCCCTATGACAAAATTGACGGTGCAATGGCCAATCCTTGATTTTAGTTTAACCAGGGACTTTGAAATATTCAAACAACCAATCCAATCAATCAATCAATCGTATCCTCAACAAACCAATATTTTACAAGTTCTTGAGTATGAAACTAATTTGTGTTATCATTTAGCGATTTATCATCATTTTTGGCTTTTCATGAAATCGTGTATTTGTATAAAATCATCGAAAACAGCATCATATAAACAGAGATTTCGAAATTTCTGCAAACCCGTTCGTCCACCAGTGTCATCTTCTGAGAATCTGTATAACGATCTTGAGCAGCTTTCTCTGGTCTTGGTTTGGGTAGGACAACTTAGGTGGGGCTTAGAGGGAAAAGGTTTAGAAAGAACCAAGATGCACAAACACAACTAACCGATAAAACAGAACGAGAAGCTCGTAAAATAGCAGATTTTAAGAGATGCGTTTGATTTAAAAAAATTATATTATAAACAATGACCCAGGTTTCATAATTGTTATTATTTTAGCTTTCACCGAGTTTACACAAGCTCAAGGTATATGTTGAAATTATAAAACTTATACATGGTTTGGTGTAAATCAAATGACAGTTATTCATGGGATTGCCATTCTACCCTCCCAACGTCTAATACCAACTTATCATCAATAGACATTCTAAACAGCCAAAGTAACATTAAATTATTTGGAGCATAAATGAAACATTCACACATACATTTGTGCATACAATATTTGTCACTAGAGGTTAATCAGTGAAAAATTTGATTGAAAAAAGGCTAAACTCCTTTTGGATATCTATTTGCAAGGTAATTAATTCATAAGTTCATAAATTAACATTTTTCGCAGTCCGAGTCCGGTATCCTCTTCTTGTTGAAGTGTCCACTCCTATATGAAGAGCTCATTATGGGACTCGGGGTCTCCACATATTGGCTGTATAGTAAGTATTCCGATGCATCGTTGGACATTTCTTTGCCTATTTTGGGATAGAACAGAATAAATATATAGATCAGATATATAGGTCAGAGAAACAACAGAGAATTTTCTATCAAAATAATTGTAATCTCGAATTTTTATTCAAAAATGCAGCCAACAATTCCTCCCAAAAATTTAATACATGTGATAACATGAACATTGATTTCGTGTAGAATTGAATGATGGTTTTGGGAACAGTAGGTCAATATTCAATAAACCGACGTAACCCGGATATAACAATGTAGCGGAATACGAGCTCGTTTGATGAAATATAGTCACAGCGGCTAAACAGCATCACACAGCTATTAAACAGCATTAAACAGCGGTTGAACAACCTTAAACAGCATTAAACGGCTTTTAAAGGTGTCAGAATATGGTTTAAGTGGCGTAGAGCATCATCAAATTCAAAAATAGAAAAATTCAAAAATTTGACCTGTTGACCTCTAGAGGTCAAACGGTTGACCTTTGGTCGGGGTCGCCATGCCAAATTATGATCTCCTTTTTAACCCTCGTCGATTGACACCAATATCGACATGGGTCATCAGGGGTAACCCCGTGCGGGTTACCATTGCAGCCCTAGGTCAAAGGTCACGCACATGGCTCATTTTCAATAGGCCTCCTCCTCATCTCTCAAGGGTCTCACTTACCAAATTTCAGATTTCTATCGCACTTTTTTCGCGAGTTATCGTGCGCACAGACAGACACACAGACATCGTGAAACCTATATGTATCTCCACTTCGTTCCGCTACATAATAACAAATTGCTGGCTTGAAACTCCAAGACTGACATTTATGTAAGAGTGTCTCTCAAAACACAAAAACTAATATTGTAAACCCCATATTGGGTGATTTTAAAGAGATTTGGTAGAAAAAGGATCCCTTTAAAGTTAAAGGTTCTTCCAGTTTCCAAGTGACAAAAGGTATTGTACTGGAAATGTCGTGAGTGGTCAAGAAGAGTTCAATGCAATATGGAGATGTAGTTTAATGGTAAAATACAAACTACAATCATTCTGGTCCGAACTGGTCAAGAAGGACACCCAAGTGAAATTGGATATGAGAACAAAGCCATGAGAAAGGAATGGAATAGTCCCAATGGGTAATGAGACTGTCTGGAGAAAAGAAATGTGGAGGTCCATACGAACGGCTCCTTTCTTCCATACACGTTGAAGAGCACATGGGCTAGTGTCTCTCCCTACAATCATTAACCAGTTTACTCTTTCGGAGTTGAAACCTACCAATTTCTTATTAACAAAACAAATATTGCTTAAATAAGAAAAAGATATATTAAAGTTTCCTCGAGAAATTTAGTAGAGTACCATTTAAGAATTTGATTCAAAATGAATGTCTACCTTGATTGAACAGGACGTTATACTCTATAATTTTATCTTATTACTGAATTTTTTCTTCTCAGTTTCAAGGTGAAACCGCAGGACAAAGTCACTTGAAGTCTTTAGTGAAGGCATTTGATCTTGTCCTCAAAAAGGTTATTTTTACGGGGCCTTGAGCACAACTATGGGATACGTGCACTTTTGTTCTACTATAAAAGTTGGACCTCAGGATCTCTTAAAACCCAGAAAAGGACACGGAGGTGAGGCAAACAAAGGATATTCTTAGGAGAAACACCAGATACAAACCGAGAAAAAAACCTTTTGGATTTTTATGCGGACTAAGAAGAGGCCATTGAAACTAAGCCGCAACTTTTATTGTGTCTACTCCTTTCGATTAAAGGAGAATTTATCTGCACTAGGGGCCCTCTAAAATGGAAACTGTTCCAAGTCATTTCCAACAATGTCTCATTCACAGACCTCTTCAGAGGACCTTTGCTGGAACTCCCATGACCATTCCACTCCAAACAAACATATATACAAACACACTTATGAGTCAGGAAAATGGGCCTGGTTACACCAACTCCCACCATGAAGCTTAATCTATCCTCAAATTGAATGGAAAGGGAGAACTCCTGGGAGAAAGTTTACTTTCTCCGTAAGTACAGGGGGAAAGGGCTAAAAGTCCTGACCGGCAGGATCCCATTTTTTACTTTTATAATATACCTCTTGTCCTCGGCCTTCAACCGCCATTAAGGTCTCTCAGATCCCACTTCATCACGGAGACACTTAACAAAGCGACCAATGACTCCCAATCACAACTAATTGCAATTCTGAGCATGGACACTTTCATTTTTCTTAATCCCGAAGAATAGACTCAACTGTGTGGACAGAAGAACCCTCACCCTCGACCCGTACAATTTCTCACCTGAGCAGCAGGGAAGTTGATGTTGGTCCTTACTGTACGATGGTACAGTTTCTGGATGGGACGGACATTCACAATTGCTGTTTTTGGCTCTGACTCAGTCCCTTGTTTAAGGAGACGAAATGCATACATCTGAACATTTGAAAGTGCAATTAAAAAAGGATTCGAATTCAAAATAATCTAGTAAAGTGTGTGCTATTTGTTGAATCCTTATGGAAAGGATATTACAGTATTACCATTTGTCTTGAGATGTAAACAGGTTTATTAAGAATGATCCAAGTCACAGTCTCCCAACAGCCAGGCTGTGTTGTGGACCCTTCATAGGTCATGTACGCGTCAGTCTCAGGGAGTAAGCCATGAAGTGAAATTGGTTTCACTCCTGATGACTGGTCTGTAAAGACAAAATAGCCGGTAAAAAAATAACGTCAGTCATCACTTTATTTCAACTACAGATTTAACTGATGATTCTACTGCAAACATTAGTCCTTGCCCTATATGACACAATGTTTGTTAATATGAACTCCATTCTTAGTGTCTTTGGATGGACATTTAAAGATTCATGAGAAAGTGGCAGCATCCCTGACTTCATCTTTCTTATTTTTATAGGGAAGAAAGGGTAGGACGAGAAAGGGAAGAGAAATCCTGACAACTAAAAAGCCTTTTTGGCAGTGTCAAAGGGAATTGGCCTCTCTTTCCTCCCAGCCCATAAACCTCCAATTCCAGTGAAAGTCTGAAAGTGGGATATGCATGCATGCATGGAGAGAGTTAGTGGTCGAAGGAACGGAAGGGATGAAAGGATCGGATTTGGATCCCACGAGTTAAAGTCAACTCGGTTGACTATGTGGTTCTGTTCTGGACTAGTGAACTGACTGAGGATGAGAGTCAGGTCACGTCAAGGGAGGAAACCACAGAAACGTTTATCAATCCACACATTAGACATGGACAAACAATTGTTGGGGTTAGACAAGGAGGAGACTCAAAATCAAAAAGAATGATTTTTCCTAAAGGGGTCTTGCCCTTCTCCCCTTCCATGACACTTGGCACTCAGTCAGTCCCAGACTGCTCCTTTAGACAAGGACACAGACAGGGACCAGAACAAGGGCTAAATCTGTACGTGCCCTCTCCTTTTGAAATCCCAGTTTGGTTTTCAATCTAATGATTTCCCCACACTTGCTTTACTTTGCTTACTTTAGAAGCACGTCCTTTGTTTGTTTGATTGAAAGGACATACAATCTGGAAAATCCATGTCACTATCACTATTACGGTCACCAAAACAAGGAAACTTAAACTCACTTGGCATATTAAAATGGATTACAGATATTTCTTCAATTTATGTTACCATCAAAATTCAAGGGTTCACAAATCGAATTTGTTTTGATCAACTGTTTGGATTTGATAAAAGCAAGGGGTTTGGGTAAAGGTGCGCCTATGGACTCTGAAAGAAGTTAATTAGATAGCTACAATAAGGCAAATATTTACGAGTTAGTTTTTTCAAAATTTATCGCCCATCTTCATATTGTGATTGTAAGTTTTGGATTCTTAATTTTAACCTACTTTCATTTTAAGCTTACAAATTAAGTGGACTGGATATTCTTGTAATACCTATATATGTGCACAGAGGGAGCACGTAAGGATGGCTTTCAATTCAGTTTTAGAGTTAAGTCGAAAACGGATGATCAATGACTATGACTGCATTTTTCGAAGAACTAGTTAAAAGACAATTTTTCTTAAATAAAACTAGTAGGAAAAGAAAAAAGTTGAGAGCACATTTCTGAAATTAAGTCTTATCAATACTCTTAAAGAAAGAACTTTGGAAGAAGAGGAATATAAATGGATGATTTTACTTGGGATCCCCTCATTCTCATTATTTCACACAACTTTCTTGATGAATCTTTGAGTTCTAAAAAGCCATTATCTTTGCAGAATCTTGCGGGGGATCAAACCCATTCTCTTTCGGGAGAGAATGGTTGAGTCTTCAAATGAGTGGAGTCCCTTGAGTTTAGAAGAAGTCCCTATCAATCATAATTTTGAGGGTTTCTACTGACAGGGATGAGAATGGGACAAGTTCTTATTCTTACAAGTTGCTCTGATCTCGTCATTTTAGCTATTCTCATCACCAATGATCTTCAACAGCCAAAAGTATAATCCATTGTAATTTAAGAAGGGCTCTTGATGAGTTTTCAAAACCAAAAGGATGTTACCTCTTTGTGATGCAAAAATGCGGGATAATAAGTGGGTGTATTTTTGACGATCAATTGAATGCAAAGAAGTAGATATATCGTGTTAGTTTGTGCTAATATTTTTCCATAAATTCTTTGTAGTTAACTAAAGATAAGCCAGCGCACGTTCTTACATTTACGACTGACATTTCACAAGGAATGATTATATCTTTTCATTCATCATTGATATTATTTGCTGCGAGACAAAAGATTACGGAGGTACTACAAAAGACCGTAAAGAAGACATGTTCAACTGAGATCGGATCCCATGCTCACAGCATGGGTTTCTACAAAACCGGCTTTACACAAACAATTTCAAAGCGTATCTGTATGTATGCTTTTGATTTTGATTTGGTTAGTGAATACGTCATATATGTGATTGCGTTCGGGTCCCATCTTCACAAGTTCAAAAAGAGAGAACACTATCTGAATTCACAATTTCATTACTTAAAATGACTTGAGTTTACATTTCTTCACCCAAAAATTCAAATTTGTATTGCGGTAGAACAGGAGGCAAGGCAGTGGCGCTTTTTGGACTCACTCAGTTGTCAATGTAAATTAATTTCTATATCAATGACAATCCATTTGAAGTTGATATATAGAACCTGAAAAATCATGATAGGTCAGGTCAGACAACGACCTTGCATGTATTGTTGGTTTTTCACATGGCAATTGTGTTTTAGACCCAATTTACCTAAATGTGTCTTTTAGCGTTTGCCGATGCTTGGAATCTTCTGACAATACGCCCCGGTATTTATTTTTACAAAAGCAAGGCTAGAGATTATATGGGACCCTTGAGCCAAAATATGATGTGGGCACATTCTTAAGAAGTCTAATTTTATCTTTTTAAAAAATAGCCGAAATCCTACTCAACTATGAAGCGAACAATCCCAAGGAAGGAGGCTTGTACAAGTCCTACTGCAAAATACATGATTATCATTTTTTTAAAAATAAATTTTCCCCTTTTCCTAACAATTTCCAAAGTAGGAGAAAAGAAATTGTGAGATTTATCATATTATTGTGAGTTTGTGATTGTGTGCTTATGTAGGGGAGTTCTCTGTCTAATAATAGTACTCCCATTCATTCGAGAAGTGGCGTCCCAACACCTGTGTCGGTTGTTCATTCGCCCTATTACTCAAATTATTTAGTACAGGAACCCATCTGGCTATTTTCTAAGTCATGTGGAATATATTGAGAGCTTACGAAAACCTTAAAGTTTTCGTGGTTTGTTTTTTAAATCTCAGAATTTTAGAGGTAGGTACTTGCGGCACATTTGCAAAAGTAGCCACTGAATACAGACCCAAGGAAGGGTCTCTGTTTTTATTGAGTCTTTAGGAGAGAGAAAGCTTAAGGGGAAGGACTTGACGTGGATGAGATCCATTCCCAGCTTTCTCCCTCTACAACAATAATCAGACTAATGCGACAAAAGAAAACTCTGAAAATGAGAAAATACTCCAATCTCACACACAAAACACCCTTTCCTCAAGGACAGTTTCCTCTGGAGTTTGGATGGATGAGGATGTCTATTACTAATATAATGGGATAAGAATAGGGAAAGTGTGGCACAGGGGTCTTTGATGCAATTGCAAGTTCTACTGCTGGGGGCATTATTCTCTGTTGTGGTTATGTATGGAACCCCTTCTCTGAATACTTTTTTAAAAAGAGAAAATAAGACCCTTTGTATCAGCTTCTCAAAATGTAGTTAAGGGAGTTAAGATAAATCATCTTAATAAGGATCTCACATGCATGTATGACTGAATGGGACATTAAATTGGTTTTAAACCTTGAGTCCCCTTCAAAGAAATTGGTTTAAGAGATGAAAGGGTTCAAGATGAATGAGGTTTCAAACCACACAACAACACAAGCCCATGAAGATGTTGAATTCAGAGTATTTTCTCTTAAAGATGGAGGAAAATAGCTCAAAATAACATTAAAAAGCACTTCTGTAATGGCATTGGATTCTTATCAAAGCATAATTTTAGATTAAACTAAAAAAAAATTATGGAAACACAAGTCTAATGGAAGTGAAGTGCTTGGCGTTTGCAGAAACTTTTCCTAATTTTCGGAGGGAAGTTTTTATTTTTATAGATACCATAAAGATCATCCTTTAATCTATACATCGGCATCTCATAGATGAAGCTGATTTGGCTAATCCTCACTCATTCGCTAGCTTTTAATTTGAAATATGTTTTGAATGGGAGTAGGTAACTTGCTTATGAACTAATTTCAAAGACATGTCTTCCTAACTCAACCCTTGTATACTATTCTTAGTCCATCGTCAATCAAGAAATAGCCGCCAACCTTACAGAAATACAGTCCCAAATAACTCTAGTATGGGATGAGTTACCTTAACCCCAATGAGTCCAATTGTGAGGAAATTGAGAAGGGAGCGGGAGAAGGATAAGAATACTTTTATTTTTGTATCCTCCTCAAGGAATGGGACTTTCACCCTCTGTTTGTTCCTTGGTGAAAGTAAGAGAAAGGAAAACATTCGCACATTTTCTCCCTCATTTCTCCTCAGCCACCACAACAGAGGAAATGGAGAGAGAATGGTAGAATGGGGGGAATCACATCAACTCACTTCAGTTTAAGTCATAGTCTCTTAAAATGAATGTAAAGAGTGAATTTGAGTATTTCCCCTATCCCATCCCTCCTGACTACTTACATTTCTTTCAAGTAACCTTGGCTTTTTTCTCTTTTGGAAAGCTTACCTCAGCAACATCCTTCCCTCTCCCCTTACTGTCTTCTGGTGCCCTCACTCACTCACTGACTCTGATTCTCATAATTCCCCATCCCACACTCAAGTACATTCAGAATAACGTCCAATCCTGAATATATTTTTTTATCCTCAACTTTCTCTTTTACCCCAAGAGCTCCTCTTCAATTCAACTTTACTTAAATGCTGTCTTAACATTAGCGGGGTTTGGGCGTGGTCTGAAAAGAACTTCTATTCTGATGATCCAGGGAAATAAAAACTAAATATGGACTGGAGGAGGGAAAACGGAAGTGGTGGGACTGAGGGAGATGATGTTGGGAAAACATGCATTTCCCCTTCTGGAAACACATTGGATTTGGATAGGGTTCATTTCATCCATCAGTCCATCTACCTACTTATGTTAGTCTACTTTCTCCTATCATGTCTTTGCTTGGGAGTTAAGAGGTTCAGTAATAATTTGGGTAATGTTATTGAAATGGTTTGGATGGAGGGTTGCAGGACTTGCAGATTCTTATTTTAATAATGTATTTCCTGAAGCGGATTATTAGATTCTTTTCGTCCATAAGGATAATGAGGGCTAGGAGGATCCTTTCATTCCTTAAGATTTGTAGCAAGAATCTAATTATCCGGTTCCAATGGGTTTAGAGGAGGACTTACTTCGGTATTTGATGTGAGTTAGAACACTTGTGAGGATTCGGAGCTCAGAGTTGGGTGTTTTTGGCATTTCATCTTCCTGTAGAATCAAATTAATAATTGGAGTTATGGCCAGATTGGAAAAGTTATCATCTATAAGATTTTGCACGTAAAATGTAAAGGGGTACATGTTTCGTTATACTATCAACGTTCCTTTCAAAATTACTACCTCAAAGTTCTTAATTTTACTTAATGGTGTTGGGCTAGTTTATAGCAAGCTATTGTTTTGGTCATAGGGGCAACATTAGCTATTGCTTTGAGGTCAACTCATTCCTAGAGAAAATAGCTTATTATATTTCTGGCTGTTAATGAGTGATCCATCCATAAATGGCTTTAATCTCTTTCCCAACTACAACTTTGATGATTTTTAGCTATTTAAGCTGGTCTCGCGGGGATGTTTTCATTATTTTAATTCATGAGCCGACCCAGTGAGAGAGGACGGATGGACCAGAAGCCCTAATTTTTATGGGAAATGAATATCTTCTTATTCATCATGGATCCATATATTACCTTTCTTATCATACTCACTCATCTGATGATGGAATGGGCAATATTTAGG
>JAQIYE010000802.1:0-10676 GCA_034699765.1 Xenyllodes armatus
AGAGTATTTAGATTTTAATTATTTCTTTTGAATTTTTACTTAAGGCAAAATGTGGCGAAAATTGTTTAAAAAAACCAAGCTGGTACAAATTTGCTCTAAAAGTATTCATTCATTTCTGTATTTTAAAATAACAAACTCATTTATGGGAATGACCACAAAGGAGGCCAAACTGTGTTATTAATATATTTAAAATTATACATTTTAAAAATTCAAATTGCATATGATTCTCAGTTCTTGCTTTTATAAAACTTTCCGTCATGTCACGAGTCAAGGCCAATTATCCTGACAAAAAACCCTGTCTTGCGGCACAGTGACAGCTTTCACTTCATTCGAGTTGGATCTCATACTTGTTCAGTACTACACGCAAGTTATTCCAATGATTTGATTGCACAAATGCACCTCTTCAATTCCAATACATTTTAATAGATCCCCCTTTTATATCCATCCACCAAATTCTTCCATTTTACTGTAGATTTGTAATCATGAACCCAATTTTCAAAAAAAATACGTCGAAAAAAAGCCTAATTACCCCAAGGGGATTAAATCACTACTTCAGTTCCATAGAATGCTTTTTAAAGCCAAGGGACTCATTCAATTGATCTATTTAAAGTTCTCGTTAGAATGTTTGAATGCAAATTTGATTGAATAAAAATGCTCAAGTGGATTTTGAGATTTCAATCCCAGTCCTTTCCTGGAGTAACTTCAACTACTGTGTTCTGGAAATACTACATACAGTCCAGAGAGGAAAGAGTTCAGCTCCTCACGAGGTCAAAGAGAGACAAAAATTTCTCTCAATTCTGTTGTTTGCTAATGTTTGATCTGTCAGTGGGGACCTCAAGTGGGTCAATTTACTTTTTATGTCAAACAGAATTGTTTTCCAGTACAACATGCACATATTAAAATTAAAATCACACGTAGAGTAGAGGCAGACAAAGTGCTTAAACTACTGGTTTAAGATAAATTAGATCGAAACTGGAAATCTGGTGTCAAAATCTGCTATTACAGCTTACGATTAGGCGGAGCTTCCATTCATTCCATGAGCCATATGGGTTTTAGAAAACTGAACGTAATATGGAGGATAAAGATAAAGTACACTAATATAATATACGAGTACATTACGGACGGTCTACAAAAACGTATTACAGATATTACAAAGCTCGAGCTCTGTAATTAACACCTGGACCATCAAAGTTCGAAATACTTGAAACAGAATGAGGACAATTTTCCAAAAGGATCGAATAATACAGAATACACCAAATAACGAAATTTGGTGAATTGTATGAATTCCTTAAAAGCATGCTTTCATTGACCTCGTTTTATGATATTGTACCCATGAGGGAAATCTACTTCAAAGTTTTCCAGTTCTTTTCCATTGAAATGAGAGCAAACAATTAGTTGTTCGCCTATTGTTTGGTTTGATTGGTGTTTTTTGCATATTTACTGGTTTTCCATGTATTTTGGTTTGTCCATTCTTTTGTCCTTTGGTCCATGTCATTTCGTATCATTTATGTATTTTGTATGTTATTTGGCTCTAAGATTCTCCCTGTGTTAAATGCTAATGTTAAGTCCAGTGTCTTCTCTTAAGAAACCTCAGGATCTTGTGTAGGCCAGAACCCTCAAAACCCTCACTTCACTCCGACCCCAAACCAGAACGAGTTCAGTTACGGACCAGAGAAGAAGTTTCTCACAGCTACTAATTAGGCTACGAAATTACCGGTTGTATCATTTTGTCCATTGATCCCTGATTGGTATAATAAATTAAATAGTAATTGGCAATATTGGCTGGCTTTCTCTGCGTCTACGTTCTCATTTATTTGGCATTCTAAATTAGTCTCATTTCTGCTTGACCAAGTGTAGGTCAAATGTCACCATCCATTCCGCGATCTTTCATGTTTCTTCACAGTTTAATTGGAAACATGTGGGTGGAAACCCTTGATGTCCAACACCGTGGTCAAAAACGAACGGGAGTGTTATGACTGTCCTACTTTGGTCCAGTTCAAGTAGTGTATAAACAATAGATAGTTAACCACAAGTACCATATACTATGATTGGGTATGTCATTCAATCCCAATGAATGGAAAAAAATATTTCCAATGAATGAGTGAGCCTATTGTATATGTCTAAAGGAATGTTGTAAAAGTACTGGAGAAAGTTGGGAATCCTACTCAATTCCTCATCGAATTTATGGAATTTGTGAACTTGACAGCTGCTGCTCAGTTTACATCAGACAGACATGAACGGATCCTTCAGGATTTTTGCTGACTGAATTGTTGACTGGAAAAGTATGTACGTAAATTTCAGTCAATAATAAAACGATGGAATCGCTATGAGATGAGTTTATTAAAAAGTGGCCAACTTTCGCGAAATTCGGGGTGAGAGATAGTATAACACGCTATGTCCATTATTATTAAATTTGTGTTGGTATTTTAATTTTCATAATCCGGAACTAAAATTGCTGTTAGAACCTGCTGCATTTCCCAAATTAAACGATTTTTAATCTCTTTAAGACAAGCTGTTTTTACAAACTTGATTTTATGCCAAATTTTTACAAAATCCTCCGCATACATCGGGCTTTTTTATCCCATTCTTTTGACTCCTGGTGTATGGAATGCAAAGGAGCTTAAATGTACTTATTTACAAAAGTTTAGAGAGTATTAGTGTGTTAGCCATCCGGTTCCGTGTAGGTACATTCTCCTTAAGCTATCATGGAAGTAAAGTTAGCAGGCGTCCTTCCTTCTTCACTTCCTCTCATAGAAATTTCACATTAAAACGGTTTTAGAATGAAAAGATTCTGTTGTAATAATAAGACAAACTTTCTCCTTCACGGGAATTCCACAAGAGCTCATAATGTCCGACACGACATAAGCGATAGTAAGTAATATCCTGTATGTATAACTACGGATGAGTTCCCTTGTGAACTTTGATACTCTGCCTGACTCACAATCAGCTATTCCATTCCTCTCTATTAAAATGCATCTATGCAGCTTCAAGTTTTCAACAGAAAGTTTCCAAAAATCCATTTGAGATACATCGAGGGCCTGGAAAGAAATGTTTATTGTTTTTTAGAGTCAACAATGTGATTTGACCTTTTCATTTAGCCCAAGGTCCAATTCAAATAGGATATATATTCCTATTATGAATTTATTCTCATTCGAGTAAGAATTTGAAAATTTTAGGAATTATTGCATTCGAACGTGGTCAGTGGAGTTATGTTGATAAATCTTTGTTGACCTGAAATTGTATGGACAGACAAACTTACCAAACTCATAGAAAATTGTTGTGTAGCATCCATGTAGACAGTTCTCTGTAATAATAACCTCCTTGTCAAGTTTTCCGGGTCGACAGATATCTGGTTCTTCCGTGAAAGCACCGCCAGTAATTGTCCAAACACAAGAGTAGCATTGTACACTTGCCCAACCTGTTTAGGAATTAAAATTGTTGCAAATTACTCAAATTCGATAACGAATTCAACTCATGACCATGTTACATTTTAATCAACGCATGGGTTCATTAATAACTCAGAAATTGAGTCATACATAATTACATTGACCTTTTAGATCGGTCAACGTTATCATTTTTAGTATCCCTCAAAATTTAAATTCTATCGTTATATTATGAAACAAGAGGTGTTTTTGCTAATGTAGTTTCTACATTGAGTATTTTAATGTGTTATCCAAAATCATGAATATCAAATGCAAGGCCTCAAAAATTTATCCCAATGTCTGCTTATTCCTATGATCCTTTCTGCCTGATCCTTCCGGAAATTGGATTGATGATCACATCAAAATTTCCGGCTGAATTTTTTAGTAATTTAATCTACACTAAAGGTCTTGTATAGAGTTAGCATATTCATCAAAGCATTTTGCATCAGGTTTCAGTTAGTAACTTGGTTTGTGATTTTGTGATGGACGGACATGTCATGGTAGAACGTGTAACATGTACTACTACAAAGTACAAACTATAAGCCAAAAACTGATTCACCCGAAATATAGAATAATCCAGATTGCGTTTTCATCTCAACAAAACTACGCATTTCCAAAAGATTTTTTATTTGGTGTCAAATATCCTTTTTCTTTGAAAAGTTATTAGAAAATGTTCCAACTACTGAGCTGAAAAATATTACATTTCCCAGATACAAGATTCTAAAAAGGAAAAGTCATGCTTTAAATCCTGATCAAATAAATGTAATTTCTTGGTCATAAACTCAACAAAAGCACTAGAAAAATCTTCTTCGCAAGAAATGAAATGTAGAACGAGGTTTTACTATCATCGTTGAAAGTAAATCCATGTGACCCAAAAACGTTTAAAATGAATTCAACCTCATTTAAGTCAACCACTTGGCTTGACAGGTCCATCATGAATAAAAACCTATTCAGTTTCAGTAAAATCCTAGAAATTTAAGTAAACTCTAAACGGTTTCAAGTCTTAATTACTTCGAATACTTATCAATTATCATGAAACATTCTGTAGAATCTCTTCTTTGGAATTCTAATGGAGTTTGTCCTCTCCTTTCTTACATAAGAAGTGGGTTTAGTTTGAACAAGAAGTCAGTCAGTCATGCTAAATCCTTCCTTTCTTTCTTAAGGATCCAGATAAATATCCTTGAGAAGGTAACCTATAGCTGGTAAGACTTGTAAGCCTCGACATAATAGAATAAATCTAAACCCTCATGAACAAAATGGAAAGTCTCAAGTTCTAAATATAGGTCAGTCCCAAGACTATTAACAATAGAAATAGAATCTTGCTCAAACTTCCTTCTTTTCATATTACGACGTTGTTGTTAAGTTAAGGGTCCATGTAGTGATTCTAGTCTAGTTGATAGACTCTTACGGTACATATAAACTTTCTGGTTATTGTTAAATATCTTGACAATGTAGATATTGTAATATTTGTAATAGTTTTCTAAGAAACGTGAAACCAAAAATTATGGATGTTTTACTATATTTTAATGACTCTTTGAAATTTGTTAATTACAATGTTTAGCATTGTATAAAAAATACAAGGCAGTAGATGAATGGAAAGTTTTTTCCATTCATAGCTCATACAAGTTTCAAAGTGTTTGTTTTAGTCCAAAAAGTTGGAATTGAATTTTTTGGTTGAACATTCAAACTGGGAAACCATATTAATACAAATAGTAACATCCCTTTGACAAATATAATTGTCCATTACTTATTTAGTTACCACAGACATAATTTTTAAACTAAGAGCACAAACCTGAAAATTAAGAAATCCTAGAAAATAATCCAATGTCACTTTGAAAAATTTGGTTTAAGAACTTTGCTTTGTTGGCCAAATGACGAGAATGGGATCGAGAATCCGTTTGATCCTTTACATGGTATGGCTAAACTATGATACGAGGGGCGTCCCAGAAGTATATACTGTACTACCCGCGTGGGCCATTAGCCCTCAAACTACCCCTCAAACTACTAAAAGTTCACCTCATTTCATAAATTACATTAGTTTGGATCTGCTAAATTGCTAAACCAAGATGATGAGTTTTCTTATCCATACAAAATGCTGTGCTGTTAAGACTGCCCAATATTATTATTACTTTTATGTCAAGAAAATGGAGATTGAAATTTTGGGTGAACGGTTTCAAAATTGAACGAGCTTAAAAATTGTTTGGAAACTCCGCTCCGGTCTTAAATATTTTCAATAGTAGTTTCTAAGCATTTAATTAATAATAATAGCTTGGGAGGAGTTCCTGAGCTTTTTGGCCCTGGAACTGTCAGCACACGTCAAATATATTTTAATTAACCCAAACTTTCTTTCAGCCTTAACTTTGGGACATTGGGACTCTCAGGTTTCCGTATTCTTATTCAATTTTCAATGGAGTTGATGGCACAGTAGTATGAGTCATAGCCTGGAAGAATTTTAAAGTTTGTGAGGATCAACTCTTTTCTTGGAGGAGAAAGGTGATCTCCATTTTTCCTGATTCCAGGGCTAATGAGCCCTTAAAGAATTTACAGACTAATTTAAGTATACATGAGAATTTTTAGACAAGTTGGGCAGGCGATTCCGGAACTTTAAGGTAAATGTAAGAATGAAAGACGGGATTGTTAATAGGCTAAAAAAGTCATTTCCTAAAACATTTTGATCCTTCCGCATCTTCGATATCATTGGAATGCTTTACAGTATAAAAACTACTTGCAAAATATAAACCCTGAAGTAATTCAGGGTTGTCAATAGATACTGACCTTAATTTAACTTTAATTTATGCATAAAAGTTACTTACATGGGTTGAGCTCAAACAGTGACAGACAAGTTATCACCAGAATTGGACTCAAAACCAAATGAAGGGCCATTTGATCCAATGCTGACCTCTCGTAAGGTCAGCTCAGATCCGAGACAGAAAGTCCAAATCCAAACACAACAAAAAAAATCTGTTGACTTTACAAAAGTGAAAGCTTTTGTTAAGGACTGTGGTGATGATGCTGGTCCAGGATCTCAACCTCAAAAGAATGGTTCTCGACGCTTAACATCCAATTTTATTCCGGTGAATCCCAATGGATGGATCTCTGAGTTTGAGCTGTATGAATAGATAGGAAAGTATGAGAAATGATCAGAGAGCCGATCCAGGATTCAGCCAGAAAAGACAAATAAATATTTGTGCCAGGTTTCTTTTTGTCCTTTACTTTAACAATTTGAGTCCTTGACTTGCTTTTGATTACTTTCTTCTATTGTCTTTATCTTTTCCTTGTTCACCTTAATAATACATAATTGCCTCTTACTCGATCCTCCTTTATCCAGCAACGAATGATTTTGTACAAATTTTGTTAACATGAAGACAAAAGTTTTGAGCCAGTTTTTGAATTGAAACAACAATTTAGCTGTTTTCCCTCAATCAACCATCCAATGAGTCGTTAGTTTGCAAATGATTGTACAGGAAGTATGTATGAGTTTATATTCGCTCGTTGATTTGTTTTGTTTAGACTTTCAGACGTGTGAGAGAAATTGATGAAAACTCAAAGGAATCTTGGAACTTATTCCTGATTGAAATTTGATGCTTGTGCTTCAGGGCTCAAAAGATTGTCTTTTGTGGTCTTTTTACGCACTGAGGATGAGGGCTATATGAAAAAAATGGAATTGAAAAATAAATTTAGGAGGAATCTAGGCCAACTTTTTGAGAGACAAATCCATTGTACTTTTTTGCAAGAATACAAGGATTGTTATTACATACATCATTGAATCTACTGAAAAAGGAAAGACATAAATAATTCAAATGAGAACTTTCCTTTGCAATCTATTCCCATGTGTGAGGGAAATTAACTTTTGCATCAATCAAACGATGAATCTTTCTTTATGTTCTTTCTTTTAAAGATTTTGAATTGGTTTGAGCTGAAGTCTTGAAACCTTTTCTCTTCTTTTTTGATCTCTAAATTTGAGACAATGTCCCCAAAATTGATTGTTTTGTCTAAATATAAGACTACCCTTTTTCTTGTCTTGATTGAAAATAAACCCAAGGGATACAGATATTGGAGGCTGGATTGAGTTAACCAGACCCAAAAGACAAATTGAATCAACATGGTTTTATCCTACATGCTAAATTGAATCCTACCGTCTGTCTGTGGTAAAGACCTCAAATTCAACTAGATTTAGACCCTATTTAAATTACAGGGAAATCCACCTTGTGAAATAAAAAACAAAGAAATATTTCCTACAAACAAGGATTTCGTGTGATCTTCAGAACAAAACAATAAAAAAAACATTTGTGGGCCTTAATGCCGCAATTATGTCCTCTTTCTTTGTTAAAAGGTCCCTTGATGACCCTGTTATAAAGACTCTCTCATCATTCAATCAAGTTTTACACTTTCTCTTACTATTTATTTGTTTCCTTAGATCCTTAGCTAGATCCACAAAAGAACTTCCAATTGAATACAGATATTAGATTAGAGAAGAGGAAGTGTTGTTTTTATATAAAAAAAAAATCTTTTATGAAAACTAAAGGACTTTCCCTCCAATCTCGACTACTTTCTCCTTTGGAAGAAAGAAGCTGACTGAGACTTATCTGTGGACCATCATCTAGATTTCCATGTTTTATCCTCCAAGGACAAAATGGGGCATAATGAAAGATGTCATATTTTCTCCAGGATGATCAAGTATGATTTCGGATGAGCTGTGTACACAGATGCAACGAATGATGGAACGAACGTGGGATGGAAGTTGCGACTTGAGACGTTGAGAACAACAAAGGAGTGAGTATGAGAGATCCTTTGTCTTGTCTATGTTTTGGCACACTATGTAATAGGATGATATTTTTAATAAGTTCTGAGGATTTGATTATGGTGCTTGTTAGAAATTGAATAATAGACAGTTTTTAAAGAATACCGTAGAACGTACTTACAAAATGATTAGACAGAAGGCCTTCTTACTTTACTTTTTTAAAAATTCAAAACAGAAGTTGATCATTTGAATACTACTTTTACTCAAATAAATATCTGCACAGAAACCAAAAAATCTGGATACGTCTTTATTTCGATTTCACCGGATTGAAAGCGAATCTCATCTTTTAGTGATAAATTCCACCGCTTGTAATATCCAAGCTTTTTCCCGTTGTACTAATGATGTGGGATCACTTATGTGGTTTGGTATCATATTATCTACAGCGAATTGTTACAAATGAGACCTGATTTAATTATAAATGTAATTTTAGCCGAGAATAGCACAAGTGGTTCCACATGTCACAACTTCCAGTTCATTCATATTCGGCCGACTTTTTTAAGGTGACTTTATATATGCAATCTCCTTGGAGGAAGTAGAAATATGAGGATGTGCATCAGACAAGTGACAGATGCTCATTCAAATTTCCAGTAACTTAATGATAAAGAATCAAATGAAGTGGTGGCTAATGTCTAAACCTTGACAGGCTTTCAACATAATTGTGGCTAATTTAATCCTTAAAAGCATACATCAAAGTGTCATTAGTGCCTTTAGAAGTGCAGTCCCTACAAAAACCAGGCTGATCACTTAACACGAGAGATAAATCACACGTGGATACGTTAAAATAGATATAACATCCAATCAAGTCAAGATCATTTAAACAGTGAATCATAAAAACTTGTACTTAAATTTCAACAATTTACAGAAAAGATATTTTCACTTTCCATGGTTGAACTCGTCCAAGGGCACATTTTGTCTCCTATCACTAATTTCTTTAGAATTTTCTCGAAAACCATTAGCTTTCATCTAAATGCTTGGCCTGCCACAAAAATTGCACAACTTTCCTCTTGGAGAAAACTCTTTGAATTATTCTTTTCTTTACTTGTAAGGAGAGCTTTCATCATTCCATCTCTTCCTATCACCTCTTCCTTTCATCTCTTCCTATTTGAAATCTGAGTGAGTCTTCCTTTGAGAGCTTTGTCCTTTCGCATAAGGACGTAAGAAGTCATTTCCAAGGATAAAATGAAAGAGGATATGTTGTTACAGCAAAAACAAAAAGCTTTTTCAAGGACGGAAACATCATCTTCTTGTAGATTAAATTCCCAAAGGAAAGCAGAAAAATCATGATAAAGATGGTGGCGAGCTCTACATGTAATGAGTTGTTTTTCCCAACGAAAATTGTAAGCGAAATTCCAATTGCCTTTGTTGTACTTCCTCCACTCTTTGGTCTTGTAGGTTGTTAGAACCACTCTTATTACGGCATAGACTGCTTTGTTACCTTTCTTTGATTTTTTTTGCTAATCTCATCTCATCTTCTCGTGGAAAATTACGGAGAGATTTTATGATTTTACTTTTTCAACAAGCAAAAAAGTTAATATATGTAAAGAGAACACTCATTTCACAAGTGTTCCTTAATGTCCATTAGTTGATTTATAGTTAACAATTTGATATTGTTAAAAATATTGCAATGGGATTCAAATCATACTAGGTTTGAATTTGAATTGAGGTCAGGAGGACGGATGACAACTAATCTGAAACATTTTCAACCTTAGAAAACCATTTTACGCTCGGATTGAATGAGCTGTGAAAAAGTTATAACTGTTTGAACGATGGGACTGACAGACGGACAAAGTGAATACAGTACATAATTGTTGATTTGGGCTCAAGCCGTGAAGTCTATTTTACTGATAGATAGACAGAATAAGGTGTTGGAACCTTCGAATCACATCAAAGACAAATTAAAGAAATAATTAAAAGTCACCTGTCCAGACACATGCTTCACCCATTAAGCTCTTTAATAAATTGGGACGGAAGGAAATCTCTGTTGATGGGTATCGGGTTCCATTAATTCTCCTGGTCCAACAAGTGAAGCTTTTTTTCTTCAAATTAGTATCCTTGGACTAACTACAGAGGATGAGTCAGAATGGAAGGAGGGGTGATTAATTGCCCATCACTTGAAGATGAGAATTAATTAATGAGTTGGAACCTTTTAGGATAACAAACTTTCTCTCATCTACCTACGTACTGTATCAGTACAAGGTAAAATGGTAAAAGTAAATGTATTCCCAAGTACAGGAGGCTGCCAATTAGGTGAGGGGAAGTGTTACAACTGATTCGATTGAATCCGAGTTATTAGTTTAATAGGGCATTGTTAAAGATCTTCCGTAATGTGTAATAATAATAAGTAAGTAGCAGTATTTACGAGCATAGAAAACATTACTAAATAAGTCTTTTCAAATTATTATATTTGCATTCGTAATTTACTTTACATTGTAACATCCCTAACTTTTCACTTT
>JAQIYE010000803.1:0-10670 GCA_034699765.1 Xenyllodes armatus
TAGGGTCAACCTCAGGGTCAAGGTAGTGAAAAACAACTGACATTAGGCTCCATTGGTACTTGGACTACTTCGTCCGAATAGTCCGAATGTTTAATCCCAAGAATAGTTTTATAATCGTTCCTAAAAATAGGTATTTTATATAAATGATTTGAAACCTCACTTGGACCATGAATCACACTAATAATTCTAGGATATTGCATAATTTTAGTTTAATATCAATAATTTTCATTTAATAATAATTTGACAAGAAATCACTGGACCTTTATCTTTACGATAAAATGAATAAATAAAAGGACTCAGCCTAGCCGATGAGATTTTCCATTATTGTCTTGTTATTTGACAAAATTCAATTAAAAACGCAATTACAATGAGATTGTTTTGGGGATTTCTGGGGATAGTTGCCCTTGTGGCAACTGGGTCCTTTGCTAGTCCTTCAGAACAAAAGCGATTTGACGGCTACAAGGTTCTTCGCGTAATTCCCAGAAGTGGGCCAGCGTCCCAGACCCTGCAGAGTCTCCAGGATGTCGAAGGGGTTAGTTAAATGTAATGATTCAACAAAAAATGTAAAAAAAAACCACAGGGGTCATGAAATTTTGACTCAAAAGGTTAAAAGCCTACACCTGGACGGAGAAAATGTACAAAGTGGCGTTTCCTTTAATTTATTCTAATAAGTCCAATTCGACAACTTAGATTTCATTTTGGGAAGGACCAAGTCCGGTTGGACGACCCTCTGACATTATGGTCTCACCAGAAATGGAAGGTCACCTTATGAGAACCATCACCAGTTTGGAAATGGATGTTTCAGAACACATTCCAGACGTTCAAAAGTATACAGTTAAATATTTCAAGTAATATTCAAGAATTTCAAGATCTCTGTTCCAAAAGCATTTCTTCTTTTGTTACAGATTAATTGACCAAGAGACTTTGGAAAATGATTTGGAGGCTCAATCTTCGGCATCAACTGAATTCAAGTTCAATGTTTACCACAGATACCAGGAGGTAAAGCAATCAAATACATAGCCTTACGATAAGCTTCACTCTGGATCAAGGTTAAACGTTTGTGAGAACGCAAGGTTTTTAAAATGAAGAAGATATTTCCACAAACTTTTTAGATCCAAAATTTTATTGAATCCCAAGCCAAAGCCCACCCAGACATTGCTTCAATCATCACAATTGGACAAACTTTTGAAAAGAGAAATTATACGCTAATTAAACTCTCAAAGCCAAGCAATGAGAGCAAACCAATAATTTTCGTTGAAGCAAGTATGTGCATAAATCGCAAAGTTCATTTTAGCATTTTTAATGGGCTTGCTTGAGTTCAAAGAATCGTTATAAGAATTGCCATTTTGTTTTGATATTTGTAGACATTCATGCAAGGGAATGGATTACGAGTGCTGTAACAGTTTATACAATCAATGCCATGTTGAACGGACGGGATCAAGGGGTCAAGGCATGGTTGGATGACTTTGATTTTTATATTCTTCCAGTGTCCAATCCAGATGGTAAATGAAATTACAAAATCTTGAGGCTTAACCTGTACAAAATTTAGTCAAGTTCTTTTTTCTACTACACGAATCCCATTTATGTTTCCAGGTCTTGAATTTTCAAAGGACAAGGTAGAAAAGGATTTTGTATTTTGTGCATACCCAAATTTTTGAAAGGCTTCAACGATTTCAGTCTTTTACGATTAAAAGGACCTGATTTTTATTAATTTGACATTATATACTTACAGGACCGATTATGGAGAAAGACGAGATCTACTGTCCCAAATAAAACATGCAAAGGGACTGATCCAAACCGAAATTGGTAAGTAACAAAGCAAAATGACCCCAAAATACATAGCCAAAATAGTGTAAAAGATATTTTAATGGAATCACTAATTGAACCTTATCATTTTGTGTGTTATTTTTACAGGGGATTTAAATGGAAGAGTAAGAATTTAGCAATGCATGATCTGGAACTTTTGGGTGAAATGACATAAATCTAATCAAAAATGCATTAAAATATTAAGGTGGCGGCTCAAGTAGCAATCCATGCTCAGACCTTTATGCTGGACCATCAGCGTTTTCTGAACCCGAAACGAAGGCAATGTCAAATTTCCTATGGAGTCTTCGTGGGAAAGTATTTGCCCTAATCAGTGTTCACAGTTACAGCCAACTGATCCTTCAACCCTATGGGGTTAAGCTACCATTCCCCAAGAAGTCAAAATATGTAAGTCATTTATTTAAAAATGTCCTGAAAGTTTTAAAAATAAAGTTTTTAAATGCTCATCCATCATTCTTTTAATTTTTGTAGATGGCCATCGGGAAAGAAGTGGCAGGAGCAATCAAGAAACGTTTTGGAACAGTGTTTACACCTGGAAATATTGTTGACCTGCTCTACGTGGTAAGTGATTGTTGAGAGGTTATAATGGGTCATACCTCAAAATGAAGACGTTAGATCAGGATATGCAATGTTGCATGTGATAAATGAGCAATTTTTGACAATTTACAGGCTTCAGGTTCAAATCTTGATTGGGCTGAGGGAGTGCTCGGTAAAACCCCTATACATTTTTGTAGTTTCTAAAAACAGCATCTTTAATGCATTTTTGTTGTAAAATTCTTAATATTTTTATATTCAGGAGTCAAATACTCTACTTGTTTTGAACTGCGTGACAAAGGAAAATATGTAAGAAATTATAAGACTATGTCCAAGAATTGTTTCAAATACTTCAAAAAGCAAGCCTTTTTTTATTGGTATTTTTAATTGGTACTTAAGTTATTTCATTTTTTTTACAAAAAATCAGAAGTTCATCCTTCCACCAAGTCAAATCATTCCAAGTAGCCTTGAACTCATTGATGGATTTAAAGTTCTCTTTAAAGAGCTGTCAAAAATGAAGAAAAACCCTTAGGAGGTCGTAACTCCTCAATGTCAACAACAGTACCTTCAAACTGAAAAATTACCATCATTTACACATTATATTTTAATCTGACTCTCGTTAATAAACTGGATCCAACAAAGATCTTTTAAAACTCAACATACGATGCAAATCATGAAACGTTCTAATTTGAGCTAGCATTCACTCTAAATAAATCTGACGTTCTAGGATACATTAAATAATCTATCATTTTAATTCATATTCATAATTATTATAATTACTCAATAATAAGTTAAACCGGTAGGGAAATTAGGAAATGTTGAGGATTATATTTTTAAGTGTGTGTTACTGGATAATTTTATCAAAAACTATTTGTTCATTTTATTTGTTATCCTTATCTCTTCACTAACATAATTTTACAATTTATCTAACAATTTTCCCAACATACAAGAGTTTCATTGCATTGTTCAACTATTAAAAGGGTTGCTTTAGGTTTTGGGTCTCAAAAAAACACTTAATGGGTTTTTACACCTTATAAAAATAGATTTGCTAAAAATATGTATGACAAAGAGACAAATTGACTAAACGATATTAGGGAACATTTTATTTTGTTTGGAACCACAATTTTTCATTGAGGCACGACAAATTGCTCCAGGGTGGTTCACGAATTTGTGTTAGCATCATCATTTTATAGTGGCAAAAATCTGGATAATCATGACTCCAAAATTGTTTGGAAAATTTCGCATAGTGACTTTAGAAATTTTCCTAATTTGTCTGAGTACCCCTGCTATTTTTTCAAATGCTGAAAAAGTACGATATGATGGTTACAGTGTTTATAGAGTCATCCCAAAAACGGCCGAAGAAGTAGAGATCCTTCTGGGCCTTGTTGAAAAGGAAGGGGTATGCATTATAATTAGTAATTTAAAAGTTAGGTCAATTTTGCAAATTGATTTTGAGGTCAACGAAACATGTATCCTTATTTTTTGCCACAATTTGCAGGTATCCTTTTGGTTAGGTCCAAGTAGAATTGGAAGACCATCCGATATTCTCCTATCACCCCAGGGTCAAAATCAATTGTTGAGCCCTTTAAGGGCATCGAATTTAGAGATCAATGAATTCATACCTAATATCCAGGCGTAAGTAACACACTGACATCTGTTGGAAACTTATTTTGTATGTGATAATCTCAAGGTCGTATGGATACTGAATTGGGCTCTTCTAGAAACATTATCAACACCTTACAGCACAATCTCCGTGTATACAAAATTACACTCGTAGAGCTTCAAAAAGATTTTTTTCAACCCGTATGGTTGCTGGATTGTGTTTTTAGAAATCATTAGTAAATGCCTTAGCGAAATTTCCTGGGTGCATGAATATATGCTGGAGTTTTCAAAACGAATCGTTCCAGCCCGAACGGAAACTTTCTTAACGGCTGTTTAGTTACAGTTTAAAAGCTGTGACTACATTTTGTCAAATATATGTTTGAATTCCGCTACTTTGCAAGATAAGGGTTATGGTTGTCGGTGAATATCCATTTGGAAATGCTTAGGAACTACATATTCGTATATTGAAAAGGTCGTCTTCATATTTTGAAATTGCTAATATTCCAGGTTAATTGATGCTCAGGATGAGACTGACAGGCTTAAAGAAAGTGCATCTCCAGGTCAATTCCAGTTGGACAAATATCATCGATACAATGAAGTAAATTCTCTTTAAATTGAACAAATTTTAGTTCAGCTCGTCTGACGCTTTTGACTCATATTGTCTGATTTTCTGATAATACTATTTCGAAACAGTTTGTTGTTATCGGTAAAGGTCGTTGGATATAAACTTACTCGTTTATTTTCCCCCATGCAGATTGAAAGTTTTTTGAGGGCCCAAGTTGAGGCTCATAAAGATATTGCAAGTCTCAATGTCATAGGTCAAACTTTTGAGGGCCGTAACTTAACTGTGGTTAAAATTGCAACTGCTGAGCCTGGAGAGACTAAACCAATCATTTGGATCGATGCCAGTAACTAAATTGCATACATACAATGACAATACATTTGACCTTTTAGATAAACGATGCAGAAGCCACCTAATACTATAATGAAAACGAACTTAGATATTTAATTTAACAAATTGTGTAAAAATAGATATCCACGCTGGAGAATGGATCACTGGAGCAGTGGCTACATATGTAATCCATGAATTTTTAAATGGTCAAAGCCCCATTATAAAATCCTGGCTTAAGGACTTTGATTTCTACTTTTTGCCTATTCATAATCCTGACGGTAATTACTAAAATGCAATTAAGGATAAGCAAATTAACTTCATTTTAGCTACTAAATTGAAATTACATTTTGATCATTAATAGGGCTGGAATACTCTCACACAACTGTAAGAGCCTTTGTTCGTTGAGCTTCATAAAAATGTTTAAAATGGCCATAGGTCAACCAAAAGTGTTCTAATTTAGTTGAACTTTTAAATTGTTTAACAGAATCGGCTTTGGAGAAAGACTCGTTCCGATTTTGGAAAGAACCCATTTGGGTGCCGAGGGGCTGACCCAAACAGAAACTGGTAAAATCGCCTATAATATTTTGAAATATTTTAAGATGCGTATTCTCATTTCTCCATTCCCTTCTACAACTTTTATATTTTTGACTGATTTTTCATTTCTTCTTTTTAGGGGTTTTAAATGGGTTGGTAAGTTTGTCGAACAAATGAACTCCATTATATAAAATCCTATTAGATCGAAATGAAAGGTCCAACAACTTATTTTGTTAATTTATGGTTATAGTCGGTGGAGGCTCAAGTACTAATCCATGTTCAGACATGTATGCTGGGGCAAGTGAATTTTCAGAATTAGAAACTGCTGCAGCCTCAAAATTTCAAAAAAGCCTTGGGTCACAACTCCGAGCTGCTCTAACAATTCATAGTTACAGTCAACTCATTTTGGTCCCATATGGGGTCAATGTGACATTTCCAAAGTATCAAGAATATGTGAGTCTTTGTGAGTTTCGAGGCCGAGACTCGGTCGCTTTTAAAAGAAGCCGTAATACTCGTAATTGCTCTGACTTTAATTTGTCATGTATTAGATGCGAATTGGTAAGCGCGTAGCCAGCGTGCTTCAGAAGCGTTATGGGACAGTCTTCACCCCTGGGAACATTGTGGATTTGTTATATGCGGTAAGGCTGGATATAACAATTTTAATTTAACCGTTTGCGACATTGACCTCGACCACTTTTTTTTGCTTTCAGGCCTCTGGAGGAAACATTGATTGGTTCGAAGCAGAACTTGGTAAAAAAAAGTCTGAAGATAATAGACGTAAAAGGGCTCGCTCCTTTTATGGTCACATTCGCCATTACAATAATTATCTATAAATAGGAAAAAACTACAGACGAATTCTACATTTTGATTATTGATTACAGGTTCAAGCATTGTTTATAGTGCAGCATTTGAACTACGTGACACAGGAAAATACGTAAGGGCTTTCTTTACTTATAAGTCTCTAATTACCATTAGAAATGACGCTTTTAAAATGATAAAAGATAAATGCTCTTTGTCATTTGTCGGTTATAATTGAAATTAAAAGGATTGATTAATTGATTAAATTCTAATCTCGTCTTCCAGGGCTTCTTGCTTCCAGCCGAACAAATCATTCCGAGCAGTTTAGAATTCCTTGATGGTCTTGGTGCAATTATTGACGAGGTTAGGAAGAAAGTGTTCCTCGTCTAGAATTATATTTGTGCTCTAAAAGCCCTTTCCCAAAATGTTCATCAGTGGCCCTGCTGCCCGAACCCTGACCTCACTATTATATCATTTGTAGTATTCTACTTATAGATTAAGAACGATTTGATGTTATGTGTGTTATACTTTACCTAAATTCGACTGCCTACTTTCGTGAATTTTTTTTTCTCCTGGACTTTTGAAACAGTAAATAGTAAATCAATCGGAAAATGTATGGCCACATCATAAGTGTTCAATTTGAGACCTCTTTAATCCCAGTAACAATATGATTTACATTTCAATAACTTTTGTTTGAAATTACTACCCATAACTAATTAAGAGTTAATGTTGAAACAAAAGTTGAATATTTAAAGTCCAAAATCTAAGCCTGTGGTGAGGATCTACATAGTATTCTTACACAGAGAGGTACTACTTTTGAGAATTCTATTAAGCAGAGGAGACATATCTTATAGCATAGTACAAATTACAAATGATTGATGATGAAAAATTAGAAAAAGAAAAACACTGAAAATGAAAAGAAAAAAAGAAAAAAAATGAGAATTTCAAACCCCAAGGGGACTTGAGATTTAGATTCCCTTGGGGTTTGAACCCCTTTTGGATTTACACTTCTTCATCCCAGCCCAAACCTCACGAAAAACTGATTTGATCATTCCAATTTCTAAACTTAATTTGTCTTTCTTCTTAACCAATTCCTCATGATCTGCCTCTAATTCTTTTTCTTGTGCCAAAATAGTACAATTCTCAACTTTTTTCTTTTGTCGGTACCTTGTGGCTGCTGTACGATTTTGTTCCTTCTTTCGAATAGTTTTATTTAATTTTGGTTTTCGTGCCTTTGATTTTCGATTTGCCTTCTTCTCCACCACCCCGGCACTCAGGGCTGCAGTGTTACTCAATCCAACTGCTGCCACTACATCCCCTTCAATCAGATAGTCCAGAATTTGTTCATCAATTAGTTGTGTTGACGGCTCATCAAACCAATCCTGAAAGGACTCACTTGATGCATTTGAAATTGAAGGGCTTGGGATCGAAGCGCTGGAATTGTAGTCAACATGATCTGGTGACTCACAAATTGATCCATTACCAAAAACCAGGTCAGAGCTCATGAGACCCTGGATTTCATTGTTGTTGTGGTTGGTGGTGGTGTTGCTAAATAAGAGCAATGGGTCGGAGAGTTCAGAGAGAATTGAAGTAGTAGTTGGCTGATTGTAGTCTTGGGTCCATGGGAGTAATGATGAGCTGGAGGGAGACATTCCTCCTGGTGCTGTGAGGAGAGATATTGAAAATGATACATATGATAAAATTTTGTATTTTATGAGTCAGAAAATCAAAAATTAATTATTCGTTAAGGTGAATAAACTCACATATTGTTCCAGCAGAGCCCTCATAATGCTCATCAATCGCAATCCCTGATCCCAATTCCCGAAGCAAGGTGTCCAATGATTTATTATTGTTGTGTCCAAGTCCATTTTTACCAAAGAAAGTTAGAGCCTCCTTGTTGATGTTGATTGGTGGTTGTAGGAGGAGTACTGGGCTTAAGAGGTCAAATTGTTCATTGGGATGGATTGGGTCCTCCAGTGTTGGCTTTAAATTAAAATATAACATTCATGAATTGAATTAATATATGATATATGCAGTATGGTGATTCAGAAGTCTGGGTCATCGTGGGTCATGCATGCAATGTATTTCATTTCATTTACCTCCCAAAGATTGAGCCCCAACCCGGTGACCTCCTCCAAGTCCATCATTAAAAGATCCTTGTCCATTTCGCTGTTGATGATGATTATTTTCTTGATTGATACTTATACTTTTGTTTTGTTGTAAAGATTTGGTTCCATGAAGGGACCTGGAGGTAATTGACCAAAAACATGATATTTTAATCATCCGTACCTTAATTACAATTAACAAATGTCAATTAAACTTAATTATTTTTTAAAAACAAGACTTACGCCATGATGAATTCCATTTTGGAAGGTAGTTAGTTTCCTCTAAAGGAAGTGAACTTGTAATTTCCCCTTGGGGAGTTGAAGGTGTTGGAGGTTGAATAAGGTCAACAAAAACTTAAACCCGAGGGCTTGTTAGGGGGAAAGTGGTTTTCTAAGTAGTCCTTTAGAAAACCATCTTGATGCTGGAAGTTAATCCTTTGACCTCAGATGATGACCCGACTTGACCTGACCTCAGTGGTCCTTGATTCACGATCTTGACTTCTCCTGACTTGTTGGTGGCTAAACACTGACTGAGACCGAGGGGCGGAATGGGGCTCAAGACCATAAGGAATTTTTTGGCTGATGCAATCCACTTGGACTCTCGTGATGTGATCCTCCCATATCTGCCATTGGGCCATGCCATGCAGCAGAGCAGGTTATAATATTTGGGTCTCCTCCTGGTCCAAGGCAGCCTTCCTTGCCCATTTCCTCAACTGTGGAGTTAGCATGAGGATTTTGGCCTAGGTCATTTGGCTGGGTGAGGAGTTATATAAAAGTGGAGGTTTGAGTACTCGTGCATCCATAACAAAAGGATAGAAGATAAAGATGAGTCAAAGTCATATGATGACGTTGGTTGGAGTCTTCTTGGTTGAAGGCAGGGGCGTCGTATGTATGTATGTCATGACCTAGGTCAGGTCAACTACATAGTTTAGGTCAACTGATGAAGGGAGACCTGACCTGACCTCGGGTGATCTGACGAGGTAGAAAGATATTATTATGTTTAATGTCATTTTGTGCTTGAGTTTGTCATATGCTAATTTCTGACTTGTTGGAAATTATGGAAAGCTATGGAAAGTTTTTTATTTTCGCAAAATATGTCGAAAACGGCATAAATTAGATTATGCAATTTAGATGACCAATTTTAGTGTAATTTTGTTGTAGACTAGACGGACGGTGCTGGGAATGTGGACGTCAGTGCACAGATAAAATGACGCTGTCTCAACTTTCCCCAAACCAAATGCCGTCCATAATATAATTGTCAAAAGATAAGATATGCTGCCAATCACAAATTCGAGTAGAAAATGTCTTGAAGTAGATTATGGATGATGGGCCGTGACCCATGATGACCTGCCTCCTACTTAACCCTAACTCAAACTGACCGTCTATTTATCAAGATAATTATGACTCTCGTTGTCATTCAATTCAAATCCTACAGTAAACATTACATAAATACAATCCCATTTCATTAGTTATGTTTTTGGCAAACTAATTTCTTTGGCTTTCGGCGTAGCAGGGCAAGTTTGTTGTTGATCACGATTTAGTAATGTTTAATCAGTTTACTCCTATTATATCATTACTTACTAGAACATATGACACGTACGAGTCTGTTAAATATTGTTTAAATATTTGTACGGGTCTGTTAAATAATTAGCTTCTGATGGCCATAACACAATAAACTCAAAATCAAAACTTACAAACTAGTAATGTTTACGAGCCAAGTCAGATATCGACTCTCAAATCTGTTCAGTGTTATGTTTTTCGAGATATTTATGTATGGCTTCTCTTAGAAGAAACTTTTTCTTGTTCTCAAAAAATTAATGGAATCCAATTCGAATTTCCCGATGAGAGTCGAGCCCTTTTTTTTATTTAGCTATACAACTCTTTGAATTTCAATTCGGCTTTGAGCCTCTCGAGTCGGAATCTGATTTAAAATATATCCGACTCGTTTTATCCAAATTCTGTTCTTTGTTGATCACAACACAATCATAGACGCTCCCTTTTGCACTTGTTGAATTTATGTATTGGGGATGGGTCATCTAAAGGTTCCCGGCAAGGGATGAAATATAATGGATTTAATATGGAATTGCATTTTTTTTGCCAATGCACAATTATTGTTGCCAATTTTTTTTTTGCCAATGTTGACAATTTATTTGCCAGTCGTGCTCGTTAGTATTTGCCATTTTGGCCAATGTTTTCCATTTCCCAGTTATACTAACCAAGTAAGTAAGTAAAAGCAATAATTATTAAGTTAAAAAAATTTAACATTTTGAGAAGTTAAAATAATTTTAGACCGATCACCCGATGGTCTTATGTGATGACCCTGTCTGTCTGTCTGTCTGTCTGTTGTCTGTGAGCAGAAGCGGCACGGAATCGGGCCATTT
>JAQIYE010000804.1:0-10667 GCA_034699765.1 Xenyllodes armatus
GGGAAGGTGAAGATTCTCGGGGAGTTGAATATTGAATAAGAGTTTACTATAGAGTTGATCATTTTAACATCATGAGTTAAAATATTTTTATGGGCATTATTATGGATGTTAATATATCAAATTGCTTTAAATTGTTTGTTAGAAAGATATGAATGCATTCAAGTGCTCAGTGTCTTTTTTAAAGAACAAATAAGTTTTTAGAATAAACTTTGGGAGGAGTCTTCCAAGTTAATCAACTAAAAATAACAAAATGACAGTTTTGGCGATTTGACCAAAATAGTATTCACATTTTCCCAAATTACTTTTAAGGTGTTTCCTGTGACCAATTAAAACTCGGAAATTTATAGAACTAGAAACTCAGGATCTGATTTTGGAAATAATTTAAAATGAAAAGCTTGGCTTGGCTAAATAAGTTTCTCAAGGAACAACAGATCTAATTGATTGCCGAACAGATGTTTCTGAGCATCATAGTTAAAAAGTGTGTATGTTAGAAAACCATGTGGTGCCAATTTCAATAATTCATGAATGTTCAATACGCTCAAATGTGTAAAGTCCACTCCACCTTTCATTGTTAGTACTCCAGTTAGCCAATCTGAGATTGAGATTGCTTAACTGTGCAAAAGCTGCAGATTCCAGAGACTCAAATTTAATTATCTTTACCCTCGGTTCCTCCAAGCCCTCATTGGAGTATGGAGCTTCCAATTTTTTCAACCACAAGCTTATGAGATTTGGACAAGCACGGAGGATTATACCGAGTGAACATCCGTGATCTGGCATTTCAAAGTATCTCAATCCCGGAAAATACATCACTCGTCCTGGAGGACCTGGGAACTGGAACAAAATGAGGCGTTAACTTGATGAGGAGGAAACCGAAAACTGTCCCTATAACTCAAGTCGATCAAATTTGGATTGCGTTCCAGGATTTCCTTCAAATCATTTTGTGTGAACTGAGGACTCTTATTCATAATATTAACTCTCCCGAGATGAATTCCTGAGAGCAAACGAATACATTTGATCAATAAGACCGGGTCCAACTCGTTTACGGTCATTGATAGGTCTTGGATTATGAAAAGTGGGTGTCCAGGTCCACCTTGTAGAAGAGCAAGACCCCTTTAAAGATCTCCCACTGACTCTACTAGATATTTCTTCAGAACTTCGGCTCGAACATTCACCTCTTCCCTCCAAGCCCTTGAAACACGCCGGCAGGAACTCAAATCCAAAGGACCCAGTCGTTTGAGAATGTTTTGAAGAACCTAACAAAAATCACATTTTTAAATGATAACTTTAACTCACAACTTAATACACATCACAGTTGCGACTGTTAATTTTAACATTTTGAGTATTTTCAACTTTTGACCTTTACACCTTACCTCAGTTGGAAATGGGACCAGAACCTCCCTCTTAGCTCCACCTCCATCTCCTTCCATGATGATTCGGGACACAAACCTAGTCCGAGACTAGTTTAATGAAGATATATGACCTTTGATCTCCCCAGAAACTGAATTACTAATGCTATTTTATTTGCCTAGCCTTGACCAGTTCATTGACACAGGGACAATTAACTTTAAGCTGAGCTGAACCGCACCTCCCAATCTCAAGTTGAGCCTTGCCTTGGTCTTGATCAGTCAGTGTGGATTTTCCATTTTAGTTCGGACTTAAAACTTTGCGCTTACTATTAGACGATCTAAAAGAGATATTGAAGGACTCCAGTCCAGTCCAGATTTACCTTGACCTTTCAAATATCTGACATTATTAGTATATTTAAGTTTAGATTTATACCTTTATTTCCCTTGATTTGACCCTTTTATCCTCAAACAAAAAATAATAAGTTGTTTTCTTTTCGTGTACAAATAAAACATGTAAGATGTTGCGGGGCACGCTGAGACATGACTTTCACGCTGAGTGCAGATTGATGTGTTCATGTCTCAGCGTGCCCCGATGCCCTGATCCGATCGGTCCTCAAGAACTTGAGGTCATCATCAAAAAATTAGTCTTTACTTTAGAAATGAAAAGTTTTTAGACTCTTTAACCTTTGAACTATTCCTTCAAAATTTTTCCAGTTGATCTAAGATATTAAAATGTATGCATTGGAACATCTTATTAGTTCCACCAGTTCAGCAGCGTTTATCCTAATTAACTCATGTAAGACTCTAATTCAACGAAATATCTATTTTTAAAGGGTTATTCCAATGAAATTTCATACAAAAGAGTTAAAGTGCTCTACCTCGCATCGCTGGATAGTGTATTTTAATGTCAGGAATTCCTAAATTTAGCAATAATACTATATATAGACCCGGTCCCGGTGAACGTGAGAGTGAAAAGTCCTATTTGTATATCTTCTCATGTTTCGTATGGATAAGTGAGCTAGCTAATGCTAATGCTTGGTATTGTTTACGATTTACATTGTAGCGGAAAAGGCCTCACGGCTCGCTCTTATAGATCTTTAAATGGGGAAGGAACGCATTGACCCCACTGTCACAGTCATGATTAGAAACATCGTCTCCAATTCAACAGATGCATGAAAATTGAAAATGGTGGATTTGATCTGTAACGAATTAACACGATGTGTATAATATAAATTTTCTTTATAGTTCAATTTCATTAGCATTTCAATACAATTGATTCACAATTTAAAGATACACCGTGACACTAAACTAGTAACTACAGAATTTACGGTATATCTACCCAAGCAAGGTAACACATGACATGAGATAATTTGAATTAATATTCAAGGTTCAATAGAAAACTTTTTGGAAAACAATGACCAGTAGTAAAGCTGCTTCATCGTCAGTAGTAGCCACGTAAAAGTCTAAATAACACCTCTCAATTGTTGAGGCTCCTTAGTATTTGTACTTTCATTTTCATCTTATGAGAAACGTGACCGGCTCAATAATGGGTCAACAGGATCTTTGTGTCCAAATCCATTCCCTTGGGTCCAAGTACATGCGAAGTCATAAAATCTGAAAAACCAAATGAATGTTCAAGCTGATTTAGTAATGAACAATTATTTTTACTGAAACACTGAAAGTACACCAAATTCCTCTCAAATGGTAAATCGTTTCTGCTTACTCAATGGAAAATATCCCTGGAGTATTTAACATCGAGTCACTCAAAAGCTTGATTGATTTATCCAGGGAACCCGTCTTTCTCAAAATCCATTTTCCAATAGAATCCAAACTAATGGAATTAAAATGTTGAGGCATAATCAATTGGGTTCTGCAGATCCTACAATTTTGAGTTTCCATCAATTTCTCTCTCTCCATGACTAAATTATCAATCCTGACACTGGTCGGTTCCAGGTATTCCAGAAGGGTTTCTGATCCTGTCCTCAGGACCAACTGAATAAAATTTTGATCAGTCATATCTAAGAGTGGATGTGCTAGAAGGGATCCGTAGAGAGACCTTTGCATTGCAAACTCATAAGCAGGGGACCTAACTGTTCCAGCCAATCCCAAACCTTGAGCCAGGAGTATAAATACAGTTTCTTCTAGGACTGTACTCGAACTTATAGTATTCGTTAGGATCCCAGCTCCAGCTCCAACCTTCTTCCGCTCGACCTCTCCATTTCTCTGACCACATTTGACTGGAACCCCACAAGAACAGAGTGGACTTGTATCCCCTTGTCGTAGAAACCCTTGTTGAAACATTCCAAGAAGTATATGATTGTGTCCACATAAGGTCATCATCTTGGTACGAATCTCACCCTTTGAGAGATGATGAAGAGGGAAGCAAGATATGAGGAGAGACAGAACCAAAGTCTTGAGCAGATCATAACCTTCCGAATCATCACAGGCCTTCTCAGACTCAATAGTAAAGAAAAATATGGTAATGAATTGATGGAGATTTCGAGAGAGGAATGTAATGTCGCCATTCATGAGGTCACGGTACATATTTGAGAGGACTTCCCTTGGCATATTTGGTTCCTGTATCCTAGGGAATCGGTAACTGAAGACAGTCTTGAGTACTGAATCATGATGCCCTTTGGATGAATTGAAACTGGTTAGTAGGAGCCAGGAAAAAAAGTTTTCTGAACCATAGTTTCCCAGCTGCTTCACGATTGCTTTAGGAGTGATGAGCGGAGAAAGGAACATTATAATGTCTGAGATACATGCATCCCGTTGGATTTCCTTTGAGGGAATCCCAATATCTTGAAACCATTGACGAACATGGGATTGAGCAAGGAATAGATTAAAATTTGTACACACAGGTTCACCACTAATCGTCTTGCATACATTTCTAAACATTAGAGGATCCTCCCAATTATTCCGAAGCTCAAGGTCCACTTCCTTTATCAGCAGAGGGACTAGTTGGTCAAAGGGTGAGTTTTCAAATGTTTCCGCTAGAACAGACTTGATGCTTTTCCGAAGGAGGATTAGGCGTGGTTGGTCCAGAAACTCTTGAGTAACTTCCATCAGATGGGTTAGGCTCAGAGGGATCGCGTCTCTTAGAATTGGTAACACAAGAGAAATCTCCTTGTAGAATGTGGACACTGCATCTAAAATTCCTGAAGACAGCTCAAATTCTGTAAATGAGTCACCCGTTCTGCTATCTTGGAGTTGAGTTTGAGAAGTCTGTGACCCCAATGAAGTACAACTGACAAAGAACATGTTGTATTCATTGACCCTGTCAATCAGATCATAAAGTGGCAATGTGTATGGATCTGCATGTTGCCTTGGCTCGATTACAATTGGTGGAGGAGGTGTGGAACTCCGTGGTATTGGCTCAATCTCAATGAACGACACACGCTCTGCTACAAACTTTGAGAAATCATCATCTTCAGATAGAGATCCAAGGAGGCATTTGAATAAATTCTCAGATTCTAGGTTGATGTTGTGAGAAGATTCTGGTAAAGCGACGGGAGCTCCGGAGCTGTCATCAGTAATATTTTGATTGTCATCGTCTGCGTTTGTAGTATTTCCTACCCAACCTATAGACTGCAAGGAATGTTGAATCCAATATTCCAGGACACTGATTAAGCTGGCATTTCTAAGTTGATCCCCGTAAGACCGGAACTGAGTGAGGGAAACAATATCCAACTTTGAAGAATGCCAAATAAACAAGTAATTGGACAGAATCTTCACGTTGTTGATTCGATGGAACTGATCATTCCACAGAACCAGACTCATGGTGAATGGGTCGATAACATAAATGTGTTCTGGAGAAGATGTTATTATCAGATCGCTGTCGGTCACGAAAAGTTTGCCAAAAGAAATACATGCAGAGTCCAAAGGTGAGGAGACAAGTTGCAAACTTTCATCAGGATTCCTTGGGTCAAACAACTTTGCGGATTGTAATGCTGATGATGAACTCATATTAAGGCTGACTGAGTTAACCAGTGCTCCTTCCATGTTACAACTGTAAAATACGTTGGTCCCCATTTCACAAATAAATAGTCGGAGATTCGATGGAGCTTGTTCTTGAGCTTGGGAGGTGCTTGTGCTTGCAGTCAAACTCTCTGGCCCATTAACTTTATCCCGGGGAAAAACCACAAAAGATATCCCAGAAGCCCGAATATCTTTTCCAGCTTGAAGTTGAATCCTTGTAAAAGCTTCTGACTCTACATTACACAAGAACACTCCCATCACGGTGGAGATCGCAAGGTATGGAAATAGAAAGTCTACTTGAATGACCCGATTTGATAGGACAAGAATCACACGAGACGGAACTGGACGAGGAAAGTCTTCAAGGCATCCAACCTTTATGAGAAAAATGCGTATGATTTTAGAGAGCCATATATGTGTGCAAAAATATTGTTTAATTTTTACATTTAAGACAAAACTCACATCAACTTGTGAAATCGTTCCTTGACCATCCCCAATGAACAGGAACTTTCCATTTGGACTCCAATGAAGTTCCGTGACCTCATTATTCACATGATGTGGAACTGTGTATAAATGTTTCATGAACGAGGGTGGACTAGAAGAGCCAGTAGCAAGTGTACCCTGTGGGGAGATCCGGTAGAGGGACACATTTCCTCTGATTGAGGCCACAGCGATATCAGTCTCATTCTCGGCACATGCCATCAAACAAACTTTTCCACCCTTGAATGGGATCATGAATCGAAAATCTAGTGTGTCCCGAGCAAATACGTACACAGTCCCAGACGTGCATCCCACAAACACGTAGAGATTTGAGGCCTCCAAACATGTGACCTTTATCAGGAATTTAACGAAAATCGTAACCATTGAACATACAAAATCTTCTGAATCCAAACTACAATAATTATAATAAAATTGTCCTACTTACATGTTTACTTCGAGGGGCTCCAATAACAGATGTTCCAGTTTTAAAGTCCAATGATTGAAGGTCAATCGACTGAACTTTGACGAGGAGGGGGAAGTCCTTGGCTCGGTCCATTACGATACGACCCCTCGTCTCCTTACTTCCAAAAGAAAATCATATCAAACTACAATATGTTTACAAAATAAAACATTAATTAAAATGTGGAATAAAAAATGTTTTTAAAAAAATTTAAAAACTGTAAAATATCTCTTTTCTAAAAACCTGAAATTTACCACGTGCGGGACCAAGTATTTTGATGTGAATACGTGAGATGAAATTCCAAATTTTGGCCTCACACTTCCTGTAGTTGGCTATGGATGGATCCCGTGACCCAATTTCTCAAATCTCTCTTTGGTCTTTGGTCCCAAGAAACCATCTGTCACTACTTTTAAATCAACAAAGTACAATTTACAAACCCATACTTTAATTGTGGTTTGATATAGAAATTAAGTTTAATTTTAATTGTACAGTTATGATTCATTTGGACTGGTTATGTTATAACTATTATGTTTAAATATGGAGGAGGAGAGGAGAATAAACTCCCAGAAATAAAGCTCTTTTACAACATACAATTTACGATTGAGTCCACATACATGTCAAATGTGAGAACAAAAAAGGTAATTTATTATACTCAATACAATTACTCATTATTACTAGTTAATTAGGGTTTACAATTTCTAGATTTAGATTTTTTTTAGACATGCTATTTTTTTTTTGTAAATTTATGGTTCGTGTCCTAGAGTTTTAGAAATATTCCGGTCCGAAGGTAGCTAAAATAAAGAAGGAATATGTAGTACGTATATATGTAAAGAAATCATATGAGAATGAGACTATATAATAATGCCATGAAACTATTATTATAATGAAAAATCCAGATTATGTAATTTTTATCAGGGAATGACTGGTCTAATTGAAGAAGACCAATAGCAGTATATTGTACGCTGCCTCCTAATTAAAGGCATTAATCATCCGCCGTTAGTAATCGACAGTCGTCTTATTTAATTGTACTTGTATAACAATTATTTACAGTCTATATGTGGATTATATAGTTCTCCTCTATACACTTTTCAAAACAAGTTACATTTTTTAATCCAGCCAGAGAAATAACCGGCCGGTTATTTAGTTAGTATACATACCCGTACCCTTGAAGCTAGAAGTAGTTTAAACACCAAAATAACTAAAAGAAGATAATGAATAGAATTAGTCCATACACAGACCTCTGGTTGTTTCATTCACATTCAGGAGCATTACTTAAATGAAATTTTCTAATTAGATCAGAAAAGGATTAGGAAATCAAGTAACACAGAAAAACTAATACATTTTTTTGATTTATTGTTTGATTCGTGATTTTTAGGCTGGGTCATCTCCTTTCATCACTTTTGACACTTTGAGTATTTGAGAACTTATCATTGTGGACTCTGTGTAACGGACAATCTCGAAGTTGAAGAAGTTAGGGGAACCTGAGTAACTTACTTTAAAATCATTGCTAGAGTCCTGGAAAATAACATAGACTAGAGACTATATACTCTACTCGTGGACATTAAATTATAAATTGTAAAGTAATGGTGTCTGTTGATGTTGGGAACAATTGGTTGGGTGAGGGGGCTGGACTCCGAGCTCACATCTCAGGTCTCCTAACAGACCTAAGTTGTCGGGACGCACCGATAGTGTACCGTCTTGAAGTGGAATTGAATCGTGAGATCCGTTGGACGATTGAAAGACGTTACTCTGATTTTGAAGCCCTTCATAGGAAACTTGTGGATTCTCAGGGTTTGTTGTGATTTACGAAATAATTTTTTATTAAAACATTGGCTTCTTCTTTTTGTTAATGATTATACGATTTCACGTATTACAAACTGATAACTGATGAGATGAGATGAGTTTTTACGAACTTTTGGCTTGGTCCCACAGTGCAGCGTAAATGCAGTTGCACCTGGTTTTGGTTTAAAAATTTGCAATGTTTTAAAATCAGTTTTGTGTGATTTATTTATTCCAAAGGATGATATAATATTTTACGGCATTTATTTTCTGATATATGAAAATAGGGATTCCAAGGGACAACATAATTCTTCCACCTAAAAAGTTAATTGGAAACAAGGAGCCGGAATTTGTTGAGAAGCGCCGAGAACAATTGGATCAGTACATTAAAAATCTCTTACAACTCCTTGGAAAGAATCCACCGGATGACTTGGCTTACTTTCTCAACCTGTTTGAGTACGAGTTAATTTTTATGCTAAGGAGGATGGCAATGGATATTTTTGAACGTGGAGATCAATTTATTCAAGGCGGGGGAGAACCATTTGTACTTTCACCTTTCCAGGTAAACACTTTTATACTAATATGGTGTCTGAGATGAAGAAGCGGTGTACGGGTTTACATAATATTCAATTCAATTCAATATGTGTACAACTATTTTTTTTTCTAGATCTATGCAATCAATAAAAGAATGAGAATGCCGATACCACCGCTGGATACTTCTGAAAAGCGATCCGACTTTAGCCACATCATTGACCTCTGTACCAATTTAATTTCTTTGGAAATTGTGGGAAGCAATATCCCACTTGGGACGAGTAACATCATTCCGAATAAGTATCCAATGGATCTCACTGTATTTAAATCACTGAAAGAACTTACTCTAAAATTGGTCGACCTCAGTTTATTGCAAGAGGTTAGTCATTTAGATGAGAAAATGGTCTTTGAGTAAGCTAATTGTTGTTTATATGTTCCGAACCTCAAAATATTATTCCTTTCTTTTGTAGATTGGAAGCTCGAGAGGATCAATTGAAAGGATCCTCGTACAAAATTCAACCATGGCATCTACCAACGACCTATTTCTGTGTGACACAGTCTATAAAAGAGCTGAACAAGCCGGATCCACAAGTTCATGGCCAAGAGTTCAACTCCTAAAGCTGTCCAATAATTATGTATCTAATGTTGATGACATTGGAGCCTTAAATCCAGCCCTTCGGCAACTGGACCTAAGTTACAATAATATCTCTGGGGATCAAGTATTTAATTTGACTGGTCTTCCCTACCTGGAGCAAGTGTCGTATGCAGGAAACTTACTATCTTCTTTACCCGACTTGTCCCTAAATTTAGGAAACATCAAAGTTGTAGATATGTCTCAGAATCGACTTGAGAGCCTTGTCGGCTTTGGTCGACTGTATTCCTTAGTTGTCTTAAATGTAAGTTGTAACTTAGTACACGATGTGGATCAAGTAGTCCATATCTCTCAGCTCCCTTGCCTTGAACTTCTGATGCTCACTGGGAATCCAGTGGCCACGTCCATAGACTATCGTGTTCGTGCTCTAGCATTTTTTGGAACTAGAGCTACAGAAATATCTTTGGACAATGAGAAAGCTTCCCTTACAGAAATTGATCAAATCTCCATTCTTCAAGCCATTCAACTTGCTAGGAGAACAACCCCTGTCAGTGGAAAGGTTTAACATGTTTAACTTCTATTTGATAAATCTTAGTTCAGTTCTTTAATAGTATTCAGCATGATCCTTAAAATTGTGATATATCTCTATAGCCTGTTAATGAACTTGTTTAATCCATCCTTTGAAGGTGTCGGGCTTTTATTTCTTTAAAGTTTTAGATGATGATTTCGTTTATCCTCAGAAAATACTTGTGATGTTTTATAGATATTTGGTAGACTAGTGATACTCGCATGTACATAATAACGCAATCAATAAATTTTCCACATGATGGGTTACGGCTTTTAGTACATGAATAAACCGCTATAAGCGGAGTGTAGTAGATGGTCTGCGATGGAGGAAAACGCTTGACCCTTAATTGGGGTCATGCAAAGGTCAAATGTAATTTTGAACGTAAAAACGTTCTGTTTAAACGTTTTATGCATTTTTGCATTGAAAACGCAAAAAATCTCACTTTGCCCCATTTGACCTTGACCATTAATTGAGTTCATAATTATTTTACTTTCAATTACCTATTTGCCCATGGAATTAGTCAAAGTACGCTTCATTTACGAAATAACAAGGTTTCAAACGATTTTAAACTTAAAATAAAGTAAATCCGTCGAAAAATGCTATTTCATTTAATGATCGTAATTACAATTAGTTAATTATAAAATATTAGTAATAAAGCAGTGGTTAAATCCAAAAAAGTGAAGTTAACCTGCCCAAAACTGTAGCTAGAATGATGAACTTGAATACTCGAGCTGCTCGAAGTCGAAGTCGGTATACTCCCCCATCGCATCCCAATGGTGATTCTCCGGATCCTACATTGTAAGTGTATGTCGGAATAAAAGTTACCCATCCAACAAAACATCCATAAGAGCTGAAAATCTAATATAAAAACTGTCTTTTTCTTGACGAGTTAAAATAATGTAATACCTTGGTTAATTGAAGTTTCTGAAACCCCGG